>JAQIXO010000006.1:0-95401 GCA_034700305.1 Protaphorura armata
GGTTCGGGTTCGGATGGCAGTCTATCGGATCGGGTTCGGGTTCGGATGGGCCCTCATCCGATCCGTGAGAAACTCTACGTTCTCCAGTGTGACCGGCTTTGCAGAGAGCGTCTCCTTTAATCTACGTTGAACGTCGGAAAAATGATTCTTCATTTATTTTAGTGAAGCCACAGGTGAGTTTGATAAGTGCCATAATTAAAAATCTCGAACAACGAAATAATCAGTTAAAATATCCGATGAGAAAAAGACAGAACAGAATCAAACAACAGTAAAAACAACACAACGAGCCCGGTTCCCGGCGAGAGAATTCAAAATCCGTCACCATCCTAACGATGCGGGCGCCGCCAGTGTATTTCATGGCGCTTTACCTTTACACTCTCGTTTTCCCTATTGCACAATATATTTCACCTCATGGGCCAATTGTTTGCTGCTATTACATGCGCCATTAGCTATGAACCACCCTGTGCATCCACTGAAAGGGTTGAGTTTAATACACACAATCCATTCAACACTTTCTCCTCCTACTTTCACTGGAATTTATGGAACTCTGTCTATTCCGCTCCCAACTTTGGAAGGTTCTTACGTTAGATTACGTCATAAATTTTTGGCGGAAATCAGAATCACGGAAACCTACGGGATTCCTTTCCTACCGTCCGTCTGTCCGTCCGTTCTACGTTCCAACCTGATCCGCCCAAAGTTGTAAAGTAGTAAGTAGGGTAGTGCTTCAAGTGAGAGGAGAAGAGAAGAAAAAAGATCCGGATATCCTGTGCTGTGCAGGCAGTTGCTGAGGACACAGAAAATTCTCGAGACACAAAAAAAATATAAGTAAAACTGCAGAATCAGTTCAAAATAAACTAGAGGTGGGTTTAACGTTTACGTGTATTCTCTTGGCCAAGAGTCATTACTCTTTTAATCTGACTGGATGGGGGTGCAGGGGGAAGGGTGGGGTCTTTGGCATAAGAAACCAATTAAGGTAGGCGTGGGGTGTCTGCCTGAGTCCATGCATGCATACTCCATAAGTAGTCACAGTGACTAGTCACTACTTGTGGTTGTGACTCTATGATTATCTACAGTGAAAAGGAGTTTCCCTCATTCAGCAAAATTACACCCTAATAATAAAGTTCAGTTCTGAGTATGAGGGCACTTCCATAAATCGTCACTTTCTTCTATTTTATTTTTTGGCGTCCTCGTTTGCTTACCTCAGCGCTTTACCCCCCGGCGTGGTGCTGCCTCTTCTAAGAAGACAGGCATAGACATTGGAACATTGAACAATTTAACTCACATGCCTTGAATTCTAATCCACCACGCACGGCACACCCGTTATTATCAAATTCCTACTTTCTCCATGGACTTTCTCCGTGCCAAAAGACACAGTCATTCTCTCAAATTGAATTTTGACTATTTTTTACTCCAAACACACGGGTGGCTAAAGCTAAAGGGTAAAGTGTCTTTTTACCAAACTGTCCAAAGATGACCTCCCCATTGGCCAATATACTCTGGACTCCAGTTCTTTCTACATTTTTTGTTTAACGTAATTTTTCTCACTTGCTCACTAAATCTTATTTTACTATTTTGAGTAAAAATTACTTGGAAAATTTTGAAAGTAATTTATTCAAATTATTACGCAATTCTAATAGTTATATTGTAATTTGATTATAAATTAAAAAATCAATCTAACTGGTTTGAACTTTTCAGTTGATATGAAAATTTTATAATCGCTACAGCTTTAGAACCCAAAACTGGTGAAGTCTTTTGGCTCACAGCACATGTGGACACACCGTAAACATTTATTACTCACTGTACATAACCTACTTGAGATGTGTTCACACTTTAAAATTCATGTGCGAATCTATATTCAAATCTAGCTGCATCAGAATTGGTTTATGTAGAATTTTTTAAGGGTGTAGTGCATTGATTTATACAAATAGAGGTGTTAAGAAAATATAAAGTGTATAAAATGGTTTGGAGATATGATTGTTGTATCTGCATGGAATTTTATGTGATACCATTGCATATATTTCTGGCCTATCACTATTGTTGACAATACAGATTTTGTCTTTCAACATTTTCTCCATAAACTGTTACTATTATGTTCTGGACAATGAAATCTTGGTTGTGCCATTTTCGAGCGTGATACTAGGTATTTTCTAAATGCCAAATTTTCTTTTAAAATAAACTTGAATTCTCATTGTTTCGGTTATAAGAATTTTGGACTACCTTGTAAGAAAAGGACATAAATTGAGTTAGTCACCTTGCCTGCGTGCTACGGTTAACGTAGGAAAGTCCTGGAACCTATCTCTGGTGAAACTCATTGCAAATATTTCCCATTTCATTCCATCGACCAAATTTGATGGGGTATAGGAGAGAGGGCATTAGGATGAGAAATTGGAAGGCTCATTCTCTCTAAAGATCCACATATCATTTACCAGTTCCTTTTCCTATTCAACCCAACTTACGCCGCGTACTCTTCGTACATCCCAGGTCCCATTTTCTCCCAATTCCTTCCTACATTTTAGATTTTACCAGTGGAGCGGTGTGTGGAATTTGGAATGTAATGTAATCCGTGTAATCTGCGTTGTGAATTTCTAAGCCCAGGACTAGTCCTACGACTAAAACCCTTGCACATAGTTGAGTATAATTAGTCATAAAAAGAAAGCCACTTTCACTTTACAAGTAGGAACGGAATGGGGAGTTCTTTCCTGGGAAAAAATATTTTAATCCGGGAGAGACGTGGAGGAGACAATAACAATGGTGATTAAATTAATGTTGAGGAAGGGAGTCTTAATCGCCGTCGGGCATTCAGCCGCTCCTCCACCCAATCCACCTCAATTCAATGTAAATGAGCAAAATCCTTTCATAGGATTAGTCAGTTACATTACATTACATACATGGTGGTTCATAGTAAACATTTTAATGTTAAATGGCTGTTACATAATATTGCAGAGAATTTTTCAACATTATAATGAGCCACTACATTGGGGTGAAAGTCAACTTTCACCAAAGCAACTTTTTGCTTGAAAATGAGGCGTTTATTTTTTCATTATTATTTTGTGTGTGTGTGACTGTCATTATGAACCACCCTGTAGACTGAAGGACACTCCTTCAACGTCCTGTAAAGTGTACATCCCTCCATTTGAGTTTACCACAAAACAGAAAACCCATTAAGACAAACTATTTAATTTCAACTCTATCCTGTTGGTCTGGATTGAGTTCCCTGGGACTTCATCCGATTTCCCAGCCAGGCAGCTTCATGATTAAACCTTGGGCTAAAGCTCGGTTGAAAATAAAACCCGGGTTTTTCATTCTGCCCGGAGAAAGTAAGTGGAGTCGAGTGTGTACGTGTGTGTATGTGTGAGTGTGTGGAGTAAACTAAACTAAACGCACGTGTTTCTGTTCTATGGAATGGATTCGATCTGGAATCCTCCTTCACTAATGCCAACGATCTTGTCTGTCTGAATAAATTTATAGCGGCTCTGTGTCTCTGGTTAGAGATTTAAAATAAATTATAGACTCTAAATTCAACTTGCCATTCCTATTTTCCACGATGTGTAATAATTAATGTAATTTATAACTCGGCTAATTAAGGATGGAGAGTAAATAAGCAATCTATTCATACACACATGGAAGTATAAAAAATTTGGACCCCAAAAGATTCATAATTTATGATTAATTTTTTACATTACGGACTAATTCTCCATTGTTGTATTTTTTTGAATTTACAGTGTCGGTGGGTGTTGTGGATTCCCTGAAATGCTACCGATGTGGAGTTTTTGTTCAAACCTCAGTGACCCCTTGTCAAAATTTGACCGGAAATCATTTAGAAGTCTGTCCCAATAAATACTGTTCCAAGTATGTGGGACTCTCAGCCGTCGTCTATGGGTGTGAACAAGATTGTCACGAGAGAAGTACGTCAATTATTTTTTTTAAATTTGCTATTTTTTAAACTAGATTGATTACTTACAGTGCGGTTCCTCGTTACCTGTGCAATGCAATAAATAATGAGCACGTGCAAGTTAAAAAGTTGTACGAACAAATAATGCAAAAGTTTAGTTTTAATTTTACTTCGTGAATTGAGAACACGACAAATATTAATAAAATCATTTGTATTACACATGAATTTCATGGAACTTGTTAGGAGTTTAAAATTAGAACAGGATCGAACAACAATTATGGAGTTCAATATTAATTAGTTGGAACAACGAATTAGTCTGGAAATCAAAGGAAAATGGAAAAAATATGTACAATACAAAATTCTCATAATCGAAAATGAAGTTCTGATGTGTATCTAAATAATTCTAGCTCATATTCCAGCAATAGAGCCACTCTTAAGTGTAAAAGTGTGACTAATTATGTCCAATCCTTCTGTCGGATATGAATGTCTTTTATTTTAATGTACACGTCCGATTTTAACAAATCCAGTTCTGGAAATACAAATTCCAGAAATGACGACTTACGTTTGGAACCATCTGTTTTAGTAGAAAAGCGGATTTGCAGGAATTATTGTTGGACATTCTGATCCAAGGAATTCCGAAATCTCCTGCTTGACAAATACAGCTGAGGATCTTTATTTTCTAGTTTGTTCCAAAAACTAGAATACATATTTAATTCCAAACTTGGAATTGTGGATTACATACCGACAATTGAGAAAAGACTAGCTTTTTTAACAAGATCATTAAAACGTGGCATCTGTTGTTATCGAAAGGATTTGAAATATATCCGTCACATTACAAAAACATTAAATGGTTGGCCAGATTTTTATTCACCTCTGCTGTATTTTATTTAATCTCATTGTCAGTCTGGTCATGTCCGCTGACTGAGTTTGAGAATAATGGACAGAATGAGTTTTTAGAATGGGTAGAAAGAAGTACGTACATAGTTATTGTTAGTATTTATTCGAATGACCTGAACCACATTAAATCCTCCCGTTCTCTGTTGTGCTGACTATTTCATACTTTGTTGACTTTGAAATGGGTGGAGTTGAAAGGATTATGCAGGTAAATAAATGATCCCTTAACACTGAACCCCATTTAATAGACTTGGTATATTTTATTGAGACGTTAAACTGAAGGTTTGTGGAGAATAGAACGCAATAAAATGAAGGCTTTCTCCTCCACACCCGACCCAACCCAGACCATGCAGTGCCATAGACCATAGACCTCCCATTCAAACTCAACTCTACTTTTACTTCATCCCATCAAAACGGGGCTACGCGCGCTCAACGGTTATGCTTTCGCATTATTCATTAAATGGCTTCAAACGTTAGCGTCTACCGGTAACGTTAGTCCCACTATCACCAACCTTTAACTTTTGACTACAGCACAGGGTCCCACGTTAGTCCGTTCTGCACAAACTATAATCAATCGAATTTCGTCTGTTCAAATTGACCTTTTGTTTCCTCAGAGGTCACAAAAGGTCAATCCCAGTGCCACTTAATGTTAATTTAACGTGAGATTTGGAAAGAGGGCCCTGTTTTATACCCAATAGCTTTCCCTTAAGACAAAATCTTTGAGACCAAGTATGCACTAAGGACTCAGTCAGCCATTCAAAGAATTCCTTGGAAATATTGGACCCAGTGTCCTCAGGGCCAAACTTGAGTGGGACCCTGTACATTGGATACAATGTGCTAGTGGTGTAGACTTGTCCTTGTCAGTTAATCGGAGTTTGAAATTTGAAAAGCAAAACCTTGTTTCCTGTACATAATGCTACGTACATACATGTCTGACGGACGGGAATGACGGAGAAGGTGTAATTAGCCGAGTGGACTCTTTTTGACTGAATGTCACAAAAAATAGGTTTGCAGATGCAAAAAAAAATGCCTGGCGTTGCCTTAGAAAAGCGCTTTTGAAGCGGAGAAGCGTCGTCGGTAGCTAACGACGCCATTTATGGCTGCATCTCATCATCAATTCAATGCCTTGTGGTTTTATAGGAATGACCCATAAAAACAGACCGCCAGAACAGAGTCAAAGTTAAGGAAAGTAGAACGAAGTAGGAGCTCAAGCTCAGGAGGCAGGGAGACCTGAAAACCACTGAAGCTATCCCAAGCACAGGCACAGGCACCTACACTTTCTCCTGACTTCTTTCTCCTTCCTTTTTCCTGTTCCTTCTGAGAATTCACAAAAACTCTCCAGTCAGTAATTGCACATATAATAAAAATAAACGGAAATTTCTAGAGACGTTAAGCAAAGAAATAAAAAGTGGAGAGGATCCATGCATGTGAAAAAAAGGAAAAAGTGTCTTAAAATTTTATCACTCTTTGTCATGCCTGAACCACATTGCCCATCCATGCAAAAAAAAAGTTTAAGATGGCCCTTGTGACCCAAGTAATCGTGACTTGTGACAGTCATTCAAATTCGCAACAGTCTACAATGTTTTATCGACGCACAGACGGACGGACGTGAAATTGTAAAGCCCAACTCAAATGTACCGTGACGTAATGTCATTTTGAGGAATTTGGGCAAATTAAAAAATAGGATGATTCTAAAATTCTTGGAATGCAATAGCCCATGTTAGTCCACACAGTAAAAGTCTAGATTTCCCGAGTGAGTGACTGACGAGACGGAATGACATAAAAAACTATTCTAAATGTGACGAGGGAATTTGAGTTCTATTTTAATTATGAATTATTTTGACGACTGACATGGCGCAAGAGACGCACTCTGAGTCTGTGAGTCTGAGACGAGCGAGTATCTTCACTTTTTATTTCAAACTCACACGCGTTATTACTCTGACTGTTAACATTTTTATGTCTCTGACTCACTCACACTGCTCCTCCTTCAGTTTTCTTTTATTAGCAATTCAAAATGTCTCGAGAATTCTAGTCTGGTGTGACAAGCATGAATGAATTCACATTTCAGAGTTTCTATCCGTAAATTCAAATTATTCTATCTCATTCCAGTCCAAGTCATAAAACACAATGACTCAGGCTTTTCCTGTATTAGTGGTTTTAGATTCAAGAACCATTCCGGTGTGAATTCCCTTGTTTTCACAACACCCTTTAACTATATACAACTGTACAGGGTGCCCCAAAATTTGCTTGTCCTTCAGAAATTATATATAGCCAGCCTTTTACCCAAATAAAATAGTTATTCTTATGAACCACCCTGTAAAAATACACTCACACAATTCTGGCGCTTTTTAATTGGTGTATTAATGCATTATCCAAAGGAGGACTCGTAAATTATTAAAACTAGTTAAAAGTACATAGCCAATTTGGTCGTCACGAGTCATTTTCCCGAGTGGAAGTTTCCGTGGGGAATTCACTCGTAAATATGAGAGGATTTTCAGCGTGGCGGTGGTGTGGAACTACCGGAAACACATCTTGCAATTAAAATGAACATGCGCATAGTCTACAACAGTACACCATAGTCCATGGAATGGTACCCCTTGGTGGAATCTTAAATAGACTTTTGGATTTCCTTTGCATACTAAAAAGAAGAGCCGAAAGCTCAATTATAGACTCCTTCGGGACTCTCATTAGCACGTACCCCTACTTTGGAATTAACTCCGCTCCGTTTAAAATGGTAATAAAGTTCGTAAATTTCTTAGTGCGGGAAATCATGAGCGTCTTTGTCTTTTCACCACATGGACGTGCCATCTAGAATCTAGAGTAGCCAGACATATGTGACCTCAGCTCTACTTTGAATATTCAACAATATTATTCGGCCAGATTCTCAGATCATCCACAACTATAAATAATTTTTGACTTGCGTGTTCATTAAAAAAACAGTTATGGACCCACCTGCAGGTGTTTTAATCCAATTTCTAAGAACCCAAATTTTTTAAACTTACAAATGTGTTTTCAAATTCAACATTAGACAATTTGGTTCAAAAATTTCAAGACTCATTTCTTTTCTACAGCGTCATATGGAAATTATGTTAAAGATTAAATAAAGATTTGAACCAGATGTTCAAGCTTGAGAAGTATTAGTGGTCCATATGGTTTTTTGGCAATTTTTTTATGCAGACTGCAGACGCAAACTGCATCTGCTATGGCACAAGGTGGTACATAACTTGATAAATAATTTGGTCAGCAAAAAAAACTCTGACTAGAATTTTTTTTGTCGAAGAAAGTGTTCGTTCACGTACTACATGTGTCCTGGACATGGACATGGACATGTGGTGTAGTAATTTCTACCAATGACTAGAAATGTAGCACATTGAACTGAAGGTAAAGTTAACCCTAAAATACTAGAGAAGGAGTAACTATTTGACCACAATAAATCTTTTTGTGGGAACATTATCCACAGCACAGCACTGTCCCAAATAACTCGGACTCAGACTCTCAGACTTGGAATTACTATACTAGTGTCTCAAGTAGCAAGTAGTACGTCGTAGTACTATTCTGTATATACAGTAGTCCTAGATGTCCTAGTAGGACGACTATTATTACAGTTGACCAACTTTTGTCAAATAAGTCAAAAGTCCAAAAATGTTCGGACACTATAGATTACAATCTGATTAGAAAGTAAGTTCAAACTTGAAACAACTTTTCTGAGCGGATTTTATGACTCGACTCACATTGTTACAATTTATTGATGGACTCTCATTCATTTCCGTCTTCTCACGTAGTATTAAAGTTTCAATGGGTCAACTGACCACTCCAGGCTCAAAATCTGTTCCTGAAATTTTTCTATTTAATTGTTTTAGACATACAGAATACCTTTTTTGGCCTTAAGACCTCCGTGGTTCTAGATGGCGCTTACTGATTGTTTCCTCTGAATTCTATTCTAATTGATATATTTTCTTTTCATTGATTGTCCTTAGGTTTTGGTTCCTTTGACTCGTACTGTTGTTCGGAGGATCGGTGTAATGGAGCCTCCACCCTTGCCTCCATCTTTGACTTGACAAGAATGAGCTCATTACAATCAACAATTAGCAGGAAGGTGATCAGCACCGCCCTCGCCTCACTCAGCCTCTCTCTCATCATCTCTTGTGCCCATGCGCTTCTATTCACATCCACCAGTCTCATCTAATCTTCAAAAAAAATCAACAGAAATCAACATACACCGTCAACGTCAACTTCATCTCTTCTCCGGTTCCAGGACCCCCAAAAAATCTAAGCGCCTCAAAATTTATCAACCCATCAAAATGTGAATTTGAATTTCCACAGTTTTAATTATTAATCAAGTTAATCAGTTATTGAATTAAGATAAGATGAGGTAACTAACAATGGATTTTACTGACTTTACATTTACTCTGCAATTTCTTACGTTTTCTCTGACAAGGAACACATTTCACATGTAAAACTCAGATTCCTCTGATATTTGTGCTCAGGCCACGATAGTATATGATTTTTCTACATGGAAAGTGATTTCCTTGCATTTCATCTCATTCACAATCACTATCCACATGGCAATGGCAATGGCACAGAAATTTTTCATTCATTCCCAGTCAAGAGAGTCAAGACATGGTGGATCTAGACAGACAGACATGCAAATCGTATGCCATGCAACAGAAATCTGCATATTTGTTATATTGGTCAGTGAGTTAATTAGTGAGACCTAGAATTCTACTCCTGACTGCCGTTGGGTCGACCCATGCCATGCCATTCCATTCCATTGCCATGGCCATGGCCATGTGGTGAACCAATGCAAACTGCAAAATGCAGTGGAAGTAACCTCTTAACAATTAACCACAACAATTGAACAGAAAACAAAACAGAAAGATCCCTTGGGCTAATCAGGCACATTACTTGCTTAGAAATAGTAGACAGGACAGGGGAAGTTTAGATTATTCGATAGAGAGATGAGATTTTAAAGAACTTGATGTGTGTTGAGTTGTGTGTGCGTGTGTACATGTGTGAACCCAATTCTTTTTTTTTCATTTGGACTTGGACTTGCCAAAAACTTTTACTCACTGTACCACTTTAAACTTTTACCTTCATTTATACAGTAGAGTAAAGTACCTTCTTACTCTTACGGTAACTCGTATGGTATTCTATGGTATGGTATGCATGGGTTGGACGTATAAATTCACTAGAATGACAGAGATGTACGGAGGCCAAGCGGTTGGCGCAGTTTTAACTCTTTAATTAATTATTTAATTGAAACACCTGCTTCTGCATGCTTCTGTCTCTTATATACCTATGTATCTGTATTTGTACATGTATTCTATTGCAAGGAGCCAAATGGGGCCCTAGGGTTTAATTTTAAAATGTTTTTGACCCACATTTCTCCAGAGAAATCTAACCAGGGTGGTTTCATCTCACTCACAAGATCCAAATTCAATTTGAGTTTTATGGCTGGAAAACTAACAAAACTTCAAAACGTCTGGAGTTGTTTGTACGAATATGTAGCATGCACAGTTTTATTACTGAACATTCCTAAACTATTAGCCACTCCTGAGTTTTCCGTTAAAAGTAGTGTTGGAATGGAGAAAGATGTCTTACATGGATAAACATGTCGAATTTTTCAAAATCAGCCCAGTACTCAAAATTGATCAATATTTAAAAAGTGAGATCATTTTTGGCGTATATTTCATTTAATAATTTAATACCACGTAGTATGAAAGATGTCTGGGGAAATGGATTCAATCATTTCAATTGTTGATCTTTTATGGTTGGTCCACTTCCAATTCCACTTTTGTAGTCTGTTTGTCTGGTACAGTGGAATGGAATGCAAGTCGTTATATTTTTTTTCGAAGTCTGATGGAGCATGTTAGCCTGAGGGTGATGTACTGATGTACAGTCCAAGTCATGTCATGTCATGTTTACGACTAACTCACCTAGATGGAAGTGGTACAAATAAACTGAGCAAGGCATTGAGGGAGGGATGGTAAGCACAGCACGTACTGTACTGTACATACGTATCCCTCCAAATATTGCAACTTGATCTTGTTCTCTCAAACCCTGCATCCCTCCTTGTCAGGATCATGAATTTATAACGCCCATTTGTTTTTATATTTACTTTCATTCATAAAATTGTTTGTTGTCCACTTAACTCATGTTCATGCTCACGTTCTGTCTGTCTACCGTACTTTTACTCGTACCCACTCCCTTAATGCAATTTTCTGTATCAAGTGCATAAGTTTTACCTTTCCCTCGCAATCTCAATTCGCAATTCGCATCCTCAACTTTTTGATACACCCTGCGGCGAGTTTTTCTTGTCATGTCTTTGGATTTATTTTGTGTGTTGTTGTCAAAATATGTGTTGGCAATTCCAGTACAGAATTTACAGAAAATATACATTGAGGATTTTGATGAGAGAGGAAGCTTGAAAATTGTCGTCTTAATCGCCTTTCTATCAAATATTTCTTTATTCGTTGGTTTTCAGTGTTAAGTTTTGAATGGGGCTTAACATTTTTTGTGGATCTTATAATTCCAAGGGAAATAATTGTGAAAATTCTAAGTCAAATCTCTGGACATGCTACTTTAATGCAATCGTTTTAAAGTTAAAGCCTTGGCTACTATTTGAAGTTTATTGGTATGAAAATGTTGATGTTGAAAAATGATGATTTCGTTGAGTGCTGAGAATTCTAAGAGAATCCATACAATTTGGAGTAAATGTGAATATTTGCATATTATTGATGACCTTTGACACATTTTTGATGTTGTACTAATTGTTAATTACTACTCGTGTGCTGGAACTCGACTCGAAGTGGGATTTGTGATTTTTATGTAAGATTTAAAATTAAAATTTGCTTAATGAGGAAACAAATAGAATTTGAGAATTAGTAGTAGTTATTAGTTGACCTGCAGATGCAGACAAAGAATACTCGACACACGTTAGGAGTAGACAGTTACTTAGAATTTAATTATGACACGGTATATATGTTGGAGTAATCAGTCCACGTAGAATAGACGAAGAAAGTATAAGAAATTTCCAGAATATGCCTCATGTTCCGGGATGAAAGTAATGCTTTGTGAAATTGGCATGGTTTTTGGGAGAATCTCTAATTTTGTATGATTGAAATGAGCAAAATTATCAGAAATGATGGACAACGCCGAAAATGCCACTGTCATTTAATTACCCACGACAAATTTTCAGAAACGATAGAAAATTCCTTCATCTCTTAACATGGGGCACCGGGAGTTTGACAATTTCCGGGTCGTTTCTCCTGCGCTGTATTCTAAGCGGCCTGATTACTCTAACGTATTTATTTATTGAGCACGACAACCAGAAAAGCGCAGAGAGATTGAATTTAAAATATCAACAAAAAAAACTAATTAATGACGGACTGAATGAATAAATCATAAAATTGACTCATTTTTGAGCGGACACGTATTTGTAAGTGTTAAACTTAATTAGTGTGACCCTTTGCGAAAAATTAAATGTAATGTTAAATAATAAGGATTTTATTGCAATTTGATTACAAATGTGTGCTTTACGTAATTCCTACGATTTTACTGTACGTAATTCACTAATCACTACATCTAAATGTAACTTTTTTTTAAGTTATGGTTCTGGAAATAAGGAATCAACCACATTTCTAATGAACGTCAGCAAGGTAAGACAAAATTCACTTGTAAAATTAACTACATATATATCTGTGTATAAAACAATCACTTTAAATATAGTCATTAACATTTCTTTAATTAACTAATTATTGTACAAAAAAAAACAGTACAGCACATATGCTTTAATTTTGAAAAAAAATGTAATGTAGTGAAAGTGAAAGCGAAAGCTGGAGTTGAATGCTTCCAAAATATTATTGATATAAAAATACTCATATTACATTAGAACTACATATATACAGTCACCTATTATACTCATAATGGACATGTGTGTGCATGTGTCTGTCACCACCAACCACCATCAATTTCAAAAAACGAATAAGTGTTTAATGTTAGCAGAAAAAAAAATTATTTCACATTTAGTCAATGTATCAACTTACAATTAGCAATTATAATTAAAACAAATTCTATAATAAAATTATGAATTATCCTTCAACACTCGTTTTCAGATTAAATTTTGCTTCATACATTACCGTGTCTTTTTGAAAAAATTCACATTTCGTGTGTAGCAGGGGAACACCTTAAGAAACGTCCAATTTTTCTTTGCAACCAAGATCTTTTCTTCAGTGCAAGAAAATGATATTAAAATTGTAGACATATGGACAGACAGAAAGACACACAGACTGACGCGTATTTACTTTGTCTAACTCTGATGCTCTTATTTTTAATTAATCCTTGAATATTTACATGAGCATTGTTGTATGTGGATATATGTAAACACCCTGCTGTATTCGACGGCAAATCCTAGGAACTCTAGGAATGTAGGAGTAGAATCTAAATAACACAAAACCCATTAGTCCTACTCGGATCTTGACTTGACATAAGCTGGGTCGATCGCCCGGGCAAAACTCCCATAGACATTTATGTCGCTGTAGTCAGTCGTGTTAAGGATTTGAAATAAAAAAATTAATAATTGACGCCGTTTCCATTTGTTTTAACAACTTAGGAGGACATAATGTATAAGTCTGTTGGGAAATATTTTCCTACAAATACAAATCCTAAACTCTTGTTCATTTGACGCCTACCGAGCAAAGTTAATTAGGTTCATTCAAACAAAGATCTCATCCAGTAGTCCCAAAAGCTCCAGATTACAACTTGTCTGTACAAAATGCACTCCATTGGATTTCTCCAACATATGTATGCTTGTAGTCCACGCAAATTAAGTCCAATCTTGCCAAGTAATGAAGGACGGAAATTCATATTAAATTTTGGGACACATTCTCCAAAATCTCTTTCTACAAAATAAAACGTACGTACTATTTAAAGTTACAGGGCTGTTCTGTTAGGATGAGGAGTTTTTTCGACTATGATTTTTATCCAAGAATAGGCTGATGCTAATTTACGCCAAAGTATAGGAGATCCTAAGGTTCTGGACCACCCTGTACATTTTGCATTATGTTTATGTACGATCCACCCTTAACGTCGGATGAATCGAAAACGGCGACGCAGAAATGTATCGCTTCGATAATTTCGGAGTGTAATGAAATATATATGTGATTCCATTCTGTAGATTGGTACGTACGTATGGATGAGAATGCAAACGTCTAAGACCCCCAGAATTTATCGTCACATTTGTAATTTGAAGATTGTCTTTGTAATTCGATACACAAGTCTTTGGATTTGGTTTTATTATGCATTTAGATGACAGTTAAACAGCCATTTAAGGACTATCTGGATCCACTCAATATTAAATGCCTCATCCTTCGTCTTCTTTCCCTTCCGCTCTCATCTCTTTGTTTATCCATGGCTAACATAAGAGATTCACATTCACTCACAGTCACAATGGATTCATTTCTTGGGATGATCCAAAATTCGCGTAGGATAACCATTATTCCAATGCAATGCGAAATATTAAGGTAGTTTGACACCACGCGCCACATTCAGTCGGCTTTAGCATTTAACAAGCAAATCCGAATTATTCGACGGCTAAATTTCAGAATGCTTATTTAGATACCGCTCAAACATCTGTTAAGAAAACGGCGGTGCAAAATTGCTTGATATTCCAGAGAAAGAGCTTGATGTTCGCAAGGTAAACTTATTGACAAACTTGGTACCTTTTATGAGACAAATTTCTTTAATATTCTTGAAAGAAATGTTACGGAAATGGTAGAAGACTCAACAACGAAATTTGAGACGAATTATTCCAGAAAACTGAATGAATGTGCATTAAAATATGTAAATATGATCTTCTCTAATATAAAAATAGTACACCGAATATTTTTCAGAGCATCCGTTCTATGAGGTTGGGACAAGGGTTAAATTTCCAATCAATGAGAAATGTGAATGCTTAATGCGTATTAGTCGTAGTAGTACTCATAGTATAGTCCACGCGTTGATTGCCTTCGTAATTGTGGTCGTTCACCCAGAGTGCACACATCTCAAGCTCTGAAACCAATTTCAATTCATCAATTAGCACATCACACACATAGATCAACCAAGCTCCACAGGATTTCACTTGCTCTCTACGTATCCTATCCTGTACACTGTATCCGAGTCCAAGTCCATGTCGAGGAACGTACGGGAATGGCGAACGGCGCGAACGGAATATTAATTAAACAGGGTCCATCAATAAACTTCCTTAGCGTATGTATGTATATGCGTAGTTCATCTAGAGGCGAATAGTAAGAGCCAAAATTAACCACGTTTCTCCTGCCATCCTTCAAATCAGGTCCACAACATACAATATAACATACATATCCACTTTGGCTCAAGAAAAATTAAACTCTTTGTGTCTAGTTCCCAGTAATTTACATTAGACGATAATTTTGTCAAACCGCCTGCATATTATTTCACCGAATTATTAGAGGAATCATTTTGAAATTTTTTAGAAAAATTGTTACATTTAGTCAATCAATGTTAATTATGTTAATTTTCATGCACCCAGTCCTGGCCATGTCATATTAGTAAGTACTTGTATAATTAAGGCGGGGGCGAACAAGAATAACGATGGAGGTTATTCATTCATTTCCATCCCATTCATTATTCTCACAACAATTGGAGGCAAGTCTCTTTTTTTTGGAAACAAGTCCAGGAAGAAGAAATGAATTAAAGTGTGAGGAGAGATTGCATGTGATTTAGGATTGCGACATTAAATTGTCCTTGTGAGGAAATGGACGACGACTGACGACATGAGAGGACAGAAGACGGAGTGGGCGATAGAGTGTCAAAAAAGTCTCGAACAAAACCTCGTTCATTCCTAAATGAATGAGATGAATGGAGTTGAGATTCTTAGTAATGAAAAAAGACAATCTGAATCTGATGAATAAATGAAAATGATGATTTGTAAACCAACCAGATGATAATTGGTATTGTCCATTGTTCCCTTCAATACAAAATACATACATACTTCCCTATAAATACGATTCATTTCATTTTCATTGTTACACACTAACTCACTCACTCACTCTGTGAATAATCAAATGCCCAATTTGAATGTTTGTTTCAAATTCTCAATGGACACAGTACAATGTAGGGTGGGTTCAAATCTTACAAGGGTCACTTTTCCAATGTTAAAAAAAGTTATTTTTACACCAAGCCAGGAAATTAGCAATCAGCAGGTGTGGTAACATTTAAAGATTTTACACTCAAATAGTGTTCCTTGTGAACCTTGTAAAAAATGACAAGTTGGTAAATGGGAAATGAACATAGTGAGATCAAAGCCATTAATGCTCTTCCGTCCACTCGTTAAGTTTTTTTTTTATTATTTGCATACAATGGAATTTTTGGTTGAGGTTCCTTGAGATCCGCACGGAGGGCACACGGGGTTCAATGTCTGTGGCCTGTGCGCTGTGGGTTCGATGGTGTGTGACAATTTGTGGCCAAGATGATGATGACTGTGGAGTAGCCGAGCAGTGACCTAGCCCTACCATACAAAATAGGCGGGGCAGGGACAGACAGACTCTTCGTGGTCGTGCCAAAGGTCAAATACTCTGACTCTGCTCATGTTCACACCTGTTCCTGTGGTTTCTCGGCACTTCCGTCGTATGACTAATCTCAATACACACAGGAACTACAAGGTGTGCAGAACATCATCTCTATTTAACAAGGACTCAAAAATCTTTGACATTTCTATACAACGTGATGGTACTTAAGTCATCCTGGGCTGCAAAAAAAAACACAGGGCAAACCTAATGCTGTTTCTTCATATTCGGTAACCGGTTTCAGAACAGAAGTGCACATAGAATTTGAGCTCAATATTTCTACCACCATTTAATTTAATTCGTTTACACAGAAAAACCTTAAACCTTAAACAACGTAGTGCGACACCCAAGGATATCAAATAACAAAAACAAACAAAACGGTATTAAAGTTTTTTCATGTAATTTTATGAACACAACACAAGAGAGGAGTCAAATTAGCTCAACCTAAAGCCCAGAAGCCAACAAAACAAAACATGCTTACGGTTGGACACGGAATACAATGGACTAGTCTAGTTGTAGTAAGTAATAAACCTAAACCAGCACAACTTTTCCCCATTGTGATTTGTGATAGCGGTCGCTCTCATCTCTGTCGTGTCATTTAAATTCCCTGGCTGTTCAGCAGTAGTAGCTCAAAAACTCAAATCCCAACAAGTTATGAACCAAAACAATGAGAAAAGGAAGGAAGGAAATTAATGAAACACACATGAGTTTGAGTATGAGTAGTGTATAAAATAATAAAATTTATCTCGTATTCATTAAATGGAATGTAAAGCAAGGGAATCACGCGTACACCATACAACAACATACAACATTATTCAGTGCAAGTGCAAATCCACTCATGCTAATTCTAATACTTGTTTTTTAGACTTTAGCGTGGCGTTAGCGTGTTGGGGGAAAATCCGCGTCTTAACTCTCAACTCTGTATCACTCTCATTATGCATATGCAGATATGCAACTCAAATCCCATTTGGATTGAGCAGAATCCATTGCACTCCACAGTACACATTGCAAAGCATTGCAATGTAATGTAATGTATTAAATGTATTGTAACAAAAATAATGACGACGGCAGGCAAAAGGTATACCGGCCGTGTATTGTTACTACGGAAGTTTGCTGTTATGTCACAGGGATCTGACGAGGGTTTTGTGTAAGGAATGTAAGACAATCAATGAGCACAGGAAGAAGTATATGCGTTTCTGGACATGGACATCATTTTGGGGGTCAAATGCATTTCGTTACTTTATGGAAGTATCACGAAGCGACTCCGATTAACGATCTTTGAATCAGTATTGGCATTGATGACACGATGACAAGGACGACAACATTGGAAAAACGATGAAAAGAAGCAGACAATGAATAAAATTACCTAATTATAAATTATTGAGACATTTTTGAGAAAATGACAACTATAGACAAATGATTCCACGAACGCCAGAAGATCGGCACAGTTGCGCTATGGGGGGATGTATGGTCAAAACTATTGAGCACCTAATTTGAATTGTTGCCCAGAACATGGAGATTGACTCGGCGTTATACTATGTTATACACTCACACATAGTAAGTACATAGATCCAGGTGCGCCAGGTATTCTCAATTAAGAAAATGGAAGGGGATCTGACAATGAGTGTGAGGTTTTAAGCTGGTTATGGGATGGGAATGACATTCAAGAGGGATGCTGTTGCTGTTTGGTTCTCTGAGACCGGTCATACACAGGTATTCTCATTACATACATACGTGTAATGTTAATGTTAATGTTAATATTATAGGGGTGGGCAGCAGGTGGAATTTTTCACATCTTTTCTCTTTTATACCTGCCATTTTCATTCCGGGACACTCACAGACCCACTTTTAATTTTTTTTTCTTCTTCTCCTCCACACAAACTTATTCTCACAACAGTTAACGCAGTCTTTTAGTCGTATCTGACGTTGTAACTCAGTCGTCGTCCTTCTTTTTGTCAATCATAAGATTTTTAACACAAACTCATTTAATAATACTCACAGACTAGACTCAAAGTCTTACTCATTTGAAACGGACAGAAAAACTTTCGATTTCGGCCAATTTGGCGGCAGCGGCGGTGTATCTTCGGAACACGATTGATCTTGAAGGTGGAAGTGGCCGCGTGCACTGTGTACGTGTACGTCAAATGGACTACCAAGTTGGAAAAATTATCTCAATTAGATTATTAGTTTAGGACTCGGACCACTCGGACGGTAGAAATAGAAAGCCTGACAAATATTTCGAGATTTACGATATACGACGAGGACGAAGACGAGAACGCCATTAAGTTTTTTTCTTCTCGCTCGACATTTGTGGACATAGTGCACTCTTGAGTTGAGTGACAGAATTTTGTGATTCCCTTTCAACTATAAACTTTGTGTCATCTTGGATAAACGTCAAAGGAAAAGGAACGGAACGGAACGCCATCTCCACCTCTCTGGACCATCACACTGTTTAATGGACACAACGACAAAGGTATAAATAAATAAATAATTTCGGCTGGTCCTGAGATATCCTTTGTGATCCCGCTTACAACTTGCACTTCCGAGTTATTTTTGGATATGCGAATGAGACAAAGCTTTCAGGGTAATGATGGCGTCTTGGCCCATCGGTACAAATTATTCAAAAAGTGCATCATTGCAGAAGTACAAAGTAAGATACCGACAAGGTATGGCCCAGTGCAAGTGGAACTGAGATTTTGAAAATCTTGTGCGAGGCTAAGGTCGTTTAATTAAGGTCGATGACATTCGATAATATATGCATGGAATGTTTATTGATAAAGTTTGAGGTCACGTGACGAGAGAGTCGATTCATGTGTTTGCATACACGAGGTAACGGAAGGTGTATTTACATGCAGCCATCAAGTTAGAATTATCTCTCGTTGGACTTTGGATAAGGTTCATCGGTTTCCAGATGGACATCTCATTGAGATTTAGATGAATACATTTAGCGGGTTACTCCTTGGGACTGCGTTTTGAGAGAACGGCGAGGTTATTTCATAAAGTTCAACTTCAACTCCTGCTGCTTGAATCGGATCCTAAGCAGTTGTTGTACGGCTGGATAATCTCACGGTGCATGGAATTTAAATATCTGGTCTTAAGAAAAAAGGATTCACCTCGTTGATTTAATTTCAGACATAAGAGCAATCAATTAATTTGGTCAATTGTTATGGCTGGAATTTAAATTGCAATTGACGAGGTTTAAATGAGTAAATGTGTTTGGAAAAAATAAGTAAATATAAGTCGGATTAGAGCTGACCGACAAACAATTAGTCACAAAAATAAAAAATAACGTTAAGTCCACCCATACTATTTCACGACATTTTGAGCAGGATATGCTATTCTTGGAACTTCCTGCTTTGCCTGGAGTTTTTCCCAAAAAATCTTTAAATAAATTACCTTAAATATATTTAAACACGTGGCTGCATGCGTTATACATATTATTGTATTATTGACAGGGGATAAAATAAAATAAACACGGTCTGAGCATCCCTGACATTTAGTTCAGTAATTTACCTCTGGAATTCCAAACTAATTACACATGTGCATGTACTTATGCATATAATGTATTTTCCGTAGTACGTAGATTAGATTGAATCATATGATATGATACGATGAACAGGTGCTGGTGCTGGTGCTGGTTCCATTTCCATTTGTCAAATTGTTTTGAGCTCATGCAATTAATTATTTTATTTAACTGTCTAACGTGTATGAGCTCTTAGCCGACACTTTCTAATTAAAAGATGGTTGGGGTATTGATTATTTAGCAATTTAAGATTTGCAGGCTGGCTAGTGGGATGGGGATGATGGCGATAGCTGTAGCAGGAGTAGTAAATAGCAATAGCAATTCAATTTAGTAAGTGGTACGTGGTGCTACATTACTAATGGAAAAGCAAAGCACAGCAATCCAAATAAATGTACTAATAAAATTGAGTAAGCGGAAGCTAATAAAACTTAAAAGCCTTCACTTGATAGCTAGAAGAACACATCACATTAAACACTTTACACTTTAACATATACTTTCCGTACGTACGTCAAAGTCAAAATGAAATACCTATGCCATGGATGTTATGACTCTGACGTGTCTTTTTGTAATTTGCAATAAGTGCGAGACAAGAGCTGCAATTCAAATATGCAAAATTGCAAAAATAGCTAGACCAGGCCGCCGCACCAAGTCATAAAACCAAATACAGTAGTGCACCCACACATACACATATACCTGTTCAACGAGGTAAATAGTAATATTATCACACTCATTAAGTTGACAAGGAGGTTGGGCCAGAGATTTTAAGCTAATTAATTAAAATTCTCACCTGTAGAATGCAGAGATAAAGAGAATGATGGTGTAGTGATAGTTATGGGCATGGCGATGTCTCGGATGGTGGGATTTTCATGAAAATAGCGAGCAGAATTGATAATTATGAAATTAATCGGATTATTTTTGACATTTATCACAATTTTTTCGGTTTCCGGTTAAAAACTCATTTGCCAGAAAATGATTTTTTCGAACCCTGGAGTTTTATTATTCATTGAATTAACCAGATTAATTAAATAAATACCATCCTGTTAAGCTAAAAGCAATCTGTTTGAGCAGTCTCCGAATATTACGCTCATATCATGACGGCAGGGCTATCCCTGAATGTCTAAACAGGGTGGTTCATAATCGCTCAAATTGGCGGGTTTTATAGCGCAACTGCACAAAAGATTAGGTGGATGAAAATATTAGGTACCACCCTGTAAACTGTACTTGCACACTTGCACAACGCACAAGCTTTTAATATGAATTCAAGTTATTTTTACTAATTTTATTTGTGTATTTATTAGTCCGAGACTTGTAGTATAGCGGTGTATAAAAATTTCATAGGATTAAACTCAGCCAGTCGGTTGTTGTATAAACTAATGACTCAAAGTTGTAAAAATATTATGAGTCTTTTGAAATGAATGTGTACTTATGTACAATTTCTATATTTATTCACAGATCTGACGCCGTCCGTCCCGTCCCGTCCATTCTAATCCAGCTATCTTATCAATCGTCCACATGCGAATGCGACCGGTTCATTAAATCCCCTCTAAATACACAGATTTAGAAAACGTACATAATTTTGACACACGTACAAAAACGACGACTAATTTTATCCTGTCAATTTGATTGAAATACCTACAAAAGTTTACTTTTAAAAAAGTTTTACTCACTGACTAAAAGTCTGACTAATAATTTGATCCTCGGAGACTTAAAAAGTTTAATTAGTTTTTTGGGAGTGAATTGAAATTGAATAGGGATTTATCCCTCCCCACCTTACAACATGAGGGGCATCAACGAATCACACTACTTGTCAGGTGAGTTATAAATATTTATCTCTCATCATCACATGTATGTATGTATGTATGAACACCAGCCAAGCCAGTCATTTAAAAGTTTAGGAGTGTGCGTGAAATTAGGAGATAATGGAAATATGTCGACAATTCATATTCATTGGAATGGAATGAGTCGATGGACGATGTGAAATGTGATGGAGAAATCCAACTAACTATTAACTCGTCAAATCAGTCATATCATCAAATAATTTTCAAATGGGGTCAGGGGTGGGCAAATGAATGGTAAACTTCTCAAGTATTAGTGTTTTTATTTTATCTCGTTCACACGTTGCGTTGGAGGAACTCAAGGTGACGAGGACGACCAGAATTTATTTCCCATCACTAATTATTTGAATTTTTAATTGTACCGCCGATGTCATCGTCAGCGGCTCATCTGCTCTGCAGTCGGCACAAACAAAGAAATGTCTTTATTGCGCCATTTTTGAATGTCTTTTGCGAAACATCAGAGGGATATTTTTAAAAACCTTGCTATGGCCCCTAAAGATGCAGTAGGGTGTGTGCACAGGGTGTCCCATGATATTTTGCCTTTGATGATGCAAAGCATCATTGTAATCACAAGTGATTATTAGATAAAAAATTATTCACAAAAATTAATTTATTCATAAATGACAAATGACAATCCAAAATCATATCTCAAGATTTCAGATTTCAGGGAAGTCAGGCTGAAAAAGCATGGTCGATTTCGGATGCTACTACAAAGGGTACCTTGCATGGGCCAAATGGATTTGCAAAATTGCAACGAACATCTACTTCATATCTGTATTTATTTGGCATATTTGTGATCTCAGCCGAAAGATCATAAAATATAAATAAATATAACTCACGTGCGACTCTTTAATGTACACACCTGGCCTGCAAGCCGTATCAATTGAGATTTAATGATTTATTGGTTGAAATCGCGTAATCTCAATTCTGTACTGTTCTGTACCTAATGAAACTAATCATAGAACTCTAGATCGTAAAATACGCTGAGCCATATTCATAGCCATAGCCATAATCGAAAAATTGATATGAGGGAGCGTCGCCATTAGATTTTGTCAAGGGCATTCAAACTCATCCCACCTTTCCTATTGTTTTCTGCATACCATATACTCCATACTGTGATTTTTGATAGGAAATTGAAGTACAGTAGGTAAAATGATATAACATTGGAATACGGGACTCGTGAGTGTGGAAATGAAGAGAGAGATAATATTTTGATGATATGACGAGTGTCGCTGGAAACTACTTATCATTTGTTGCGCATTCATTTAATTTGCTAACTATAGTGATTGCAAAAGTGGTAAAGTTATGAATAATACAGTACAGAGGATGAGACGACTACGGTGAGTTTTATGATAAGGATATGAAATGATATGCGATGATTTCTCATTTCATACCTCTGACTCTGACGAGGTATCAAATACTTACGTTCACGTTCGTTCGTCAGTTCCATCATTTTAGTTCTTGTTGATTCGACTGGGGACAGAGTCGGAGTGTAAAGGGCAGTTTTTGGGGATCAAGTGGAAGTGTAACGTGTGTGTCTGTTCGGTGTGTACATAGCTAGCTATTTAAAAAAGTGTTCTTCGTTTTAAATTGATTAAAAAATATTTCTCCTTGGAGACTTGGAAAAAAGTAGAAAATGGATCCACGGAATTGGTATCCACGCTATCCGGGTCAGTTTTTACATTTTTAAAACTCATTTGTGTGCCAGGTGGTAGAGTAGGGGCGCGTGAGTCATAGAATGGCGATGTATTCATACAAAGTATATCCGAGGGTTCTGTCTTTCCAAGAAGCGATTCCTTAGTATATAATATGTACTTTCCCCTCAGTTTTCTGACTTAATTCCTTTCAGTTTAGTTAAAATACCTCGCGGACTTAAAAAATATCTTGTGCTGAAATTGCATGGAAATATGTCCCGGGATAAGAAGGGAGGCCTAAGGTTTTTAGGAATGGCGTCTGGTTCAGATAACCAATGAGGCCAGCCTGTTTTAAGTGACGTCAGATGGCACAAAGTGCGATCACTAGGAAGGCCATTTATTGAGCCGATTTCAAATATCATTATTTTGGCTCTTTTTTAATGTCATATCTTTCCTAAAAATTTTGCCACATTTTATATGACGTCATAAAACATAGTGAGGTGTTTTTTATCTTGAAAATTCTCCGCAAAGATCTCGTAGTCCTTATTTTTCAAATGAAGCCTCAGGAACTGAATCTTTGGAACCCATTAGCCAACTAAATATTTTTTATGGGATTTACTGCCAATATTAAGCTTCGTTGCCAACTTAAACTGTATAAATCACACGTGCTGCATTGTGTGTATTCTATGTCCAACTCCAAACTGGCTGTCAACATAAATTAATCCTTTCATGACATTTTGAAAATGTTGTCAGCATTCCATAGATTACTCCCTGTAAGTTCATTTCAGGTTTTCTTGAGAGTTGACAAAGTAAATACACCAGACGGAACATGCACGGGAATGTGAATGCATGTCCACTTCATGAATAGACATTGGATAGCATATGAGGAAAAAATAAAATGTCATCAAGTCCAGAATGTTATAATATATAGGATTGCATTGCAACCGTAGGGATCATAGCAGGAAGGAAGAAACACATGTGCTTGGATTTTGGAAATATTGTCCGTAGGTTTTTTATGCCCGGTTGCGGTTAAAATATAAAAATGAATCCTATGGGACAAGTCTTCAGAAGAAAAATTATGAGTTTCGACCTAGAGCCAAGGAAAGGGACGCCAAGGAATCCTACGAATGGAATTTAATGTGTTTCACGCGAAAAAAAGAGAAAAAGAAATGTCGTCGAATGTCTTACGAGGGAATATTTTCATGTGTAAAATTCCAGTGCATCTGTAGTTTTCTAGATTAGCCAATTCCAAAGTCATGGGCAAAAATGTGAAGATGATTGAAATTTCTGTGATTATTTTAAAATGGCGTCAGTGAGGACACCAATGCTTTAAACTTAGATGTGGCGCCATCCTGTAGCATATTACAAAAAGATTTTATAAAGCACTTAATACAGTAATTCTCTCAAAAATTTGACTCAAATAATTTTACATCCGTAAATAGTATCTTGTCGGATATGTTCTACGGGAATGTTGTCGGTCGGGTACGGGTAAGGTCTACGATTAAGGTCTGGACGTACGTGCGTGGCGTGGCATGCCGCAGTTTTGGGTGGGTTTTTGGGTTTTCCTTAAAAAATTCATAAGAACAAGAACAAGACATGGGACATATGTTTGGACGGCGGCGGAAGGATAACGAGTAGTGAGTGACTTACATTATTCATGAACTCCTGTTGGTAAATAACCATTGGGGCGGGAGTGACGAGGGCTAACCTAAATAAACTTCTCATGTTTCAAAAGAAGAGGACAAGAGACATACATGGAGTTTACCAATGCAGTTGTAGTCTGACACTTTAGCTTCATTTGAAAGTTGAGATGAGACCGATCTGATCCGGGATAACACAAGTAGTAGGACTTTCACCCAAAATCGCGTGTTAGAATGGAGACTTCAATATGAGTATTCAATTTAATTAAACGTCATCAAAATTAAATCAGGGAATAAGTGCAAGGTGCCTATATGTTTCCGTTAAATGATTTTTATTTAGACAAATGCATCTTTCCTACTACTAGGGATACCTTCCTTATTTGAAATGGGCGGTGACCCAATTTATAAGAAAAACAAATGATACATCTGATCATGTTGATTATTTTGTGTGGAAAAGTGATTAATGTCTGATTATCTTTGATTGATGATTTGTTTTGTTGATTTGTAAATGCTAATTGTTTGTTTTGTTTTCGTGTTCAGATGAGCAGAGCGTGTTTTCAGCGTCGGACGTTGAAGGGAGCATGAGTGGAGGGGCTCATGGGAACGTGTATGAGGTGGAGCACTTGGCCACGTTCCAACTCTCTGAAGAATTGTCTTTGCCGGCGGATGGAATGAGAAGACTTTTACACATGGAAAAGAACGGTTTTGGGATTTGGAGTCAAAAGATGAGGATTCGGTTGGAGAGTCGCTACATTGTCATTCTTGACTTTGAGAATGGGGTAAGTGACTTCCGCACCAGACTCATTGTTCTTTCCATCTCTCTATATCTCTCTCTCACTGTCTATTCTATTCTACTGTCTTGTATCGTATCTTGTATGCCCAAAACACTCACTCACTTAACTCAACATACAAAGGAATCGTCAGATGGACGTACTTGTCCTCAGGGATTTGATCAAAAAAACCTCCCTCTCACAAAATTAAACTTCACCATCACTAACTTACTACTAATTTTCCGCTTCTCTTAACTCTTCTTGTATCTTAAGACCCTCCGTTCGTCCTTTTATCCTTTCGCTCCGTTCGGTTCTCCACAAAGCTAAACCCAAAATCAAATGGAGACCAAATTTATTTGTGTCTTATTAACCCTTTTTCCATTGTCCTACTTTCTGCCTCCAATACATACATACGTACATTTCGTACATTAGATTGGTTAGTTTCCAATGACCTCGGAATAAACACTAATCTTACATTACCCAGGAAGGTTAAACAGAACTTTCACTCAGGAAATTTTTCTTAATCGGTGAAATCGTAAATGACCTCCGAGTTGTATTGTTTGTAAAATTGCTACAAACACAAGATTGCTTTTGAAATGCACCCCTTCTATGTTATTTTTCATGAGATCAGAATCAGCATACCTCCAAAATATTTATGAAACAGTATAAATATTCTGACGAAGAATTAAAAATACCATTTGATTTCTTTGATAGCATTTTTTTAAATTGGATATTTTTGACGTCCAGATTTTCTTGTCCCGATCAAGTTCAAATGGAAAGACCAAATTCCTTTTGTTAAATATTCAAAGTGTAAATTGAGTTTGAATGATAAAATCTTTTATTTCGCAAATGTTAAAGTGGGATTTGGCAAGTGATGCTTATATGTGTGGTTCGTGGGTGTTATGTGTGTTGGTTTGTTCTTATCAGAGCTCACACATGAAATTAATCGATACCTTTCTATATGTTCTATATGTACGATATCTCTATAGTCATTCTCTGCTCCTCTGTTGCTCTTGGTCTTCCAGATAATAAAACTCCATAGAAATAGAAATATGTACGATAGAATAGGATAGGAGATGAGAGTTTGCATGGTATTTCCATTGATAAAATTTTTCGGTCAAGGATTCATTCGATTTCTGATTACTGTACAATTGTGTGTGATAGGATTCATTTATTTGGTATGTAGACTCTGGAATTTTGTGTTCAACATTGTCCTGTGTTTAAAACTCAACAACAACTTGAAATTCATTAGAAATATCTTTGAATAAATTGAATAATATTTGTATGTTTGTGGCGTTTGAATGGAAGATCCGTGTTTTTTTTTACATGCATGATTCATTTTTCAATTGGAAATTGAAAATTGGAATCGAAATTGCATGTGGTAGTACGTTTTTTATGTACAGGGTCTGTCACAGCCATTCACCCCGTCTGAAATTACTTGACCTATAATTTGCCTTGTAGACAGGGGAAAAACCCTTATGAAAAAAAACGTCTGCACGCCGGGGAATCGAACTCGGCAGTAGCGAGCGACAGGAGAGAACTGTACCATGAGGCTGTTCTGGCCTAGCTTAGGAATTGGCTGTAATTATGAACCACCCTGTACCTGTGGTTTCCCAGTACTTGCAGTTGAAATAAGAAAAAATCCAATCTTTGAAATGGGAGTCTGAATGTAGACGTTATCATGGTTAGAAAACTAGGATTTGATTCCGGTCGTTTTGCTATAAACTAGGACTACCATATTTTTATGTGTGTACTACGGGACGAGACATAAAAAATGACGAAATGACAGTAGTCCACGTAAGTTGGCCATGTCGTCATAAAAAATTGGATATTTTTTTTCACTCTAAAGAAGTGTAGTATTAAAAGCATTGCATTGCGTTGTGTTGGTCAAACTAAAATCCCTGCCTGACGCGAATGGGACGCGACGCGACGTACAACGTGTAGACCTTTTGACGTAATTTCACGAGTGACTAACCTCAACAATGTATGACTTGAAATAAATGATAAAAAAAATAATAGAATAGATAGACGGATGGATGGATGGTTGGCATATATTTTTCTGGGAAAATCTTTTTTTGAGCCACTTTAATCCCTTGTGTGTGTTTATGGCACGCATGGTTGGTTAGACAGAAAATACATACCAAATCCTTAAATTCCTTTCCCACTGTCCAAACACAAACACAAACACATTGCGATTGCACACTTTTGACAAATATAAATGAAAACAAGTCTTTGAAAAATGCAAAATGTACAGGGTGGTTCCCCTAGTAGTAGGAATAACAAGAAACTCCTACAACACAACACCCAATAATCTTTAATTGTAAACGGAGGTATTTTTGAACCACCCTGTACTGCATTTTGCATTGCTTACTCCACACACAGCCCGCACGTGGACGAACAATATTTAATCACGATTTAATCAATTGTCGTCGTCAGTGTCCTAGAATTAGGAATGAAAATAGCGCACCTAGTTTGTGCATGGGTTGACGTGACTTGAATTTGACGTGACGCCGTGACTCGTCATGGAATTCCTAATTAATTCCACATTCGATTTTCATTGGAATTTGGAATCCAGCTAATTTCTCACTAATCACGAAGTACAAGTACAGGAATTCAGAATGAGTGACAAATTTTAAAAACTAAAGCTAAACGGTTTTAAATTGTACTAGAAAACCGAACACTCCTAAGTTCTAACATGCTACTTTCACCATTATGAGAATCCGATCCGCAAAGTTCACTAAATTCTGGTTCAATTTAATAGACAAATTCCTCAAATTGAAAAAGTTGGTAGTTGTATGGTTAAACGTGGGCGTCTATTTTTTCTAGAGAATGATCGAAACATGACCATAGCGCGAAAAATTGTGTCCACTTTTCAATTGGTTGTATCCATCGACATTAACGAAAAATAATTTTCTATTAGCTCACAGTGAGAAAGTTTGATTAAATCCACGCCACTTTGAATTTAATTGATGTGTACGGGTAAGTCATCCGGACAGGAATTCTCATCTCCTGAATTTTCGACCTGAACTTTGCATCCCTACGTAGAGATATACACGTGAAATATTTTATGGTGTAGGAAGCCGAATGTAAAATGACGCATTTTCGTTTTGCACTGCACGGATATAGTGAGTGAGTAACCGTAGTCATTCCATTCCGTTATTGAAACCTAATCTTCCTCTCTTGTCACTTTGCCAATTGTGGTTACAAAATTTTTGCATTGTAAAAATATTGATTGTGTTGTTGTTCGCACAGGGCAGGGCAGGGTAGGCAGGCCAAAGTAATCGCACCCGTACGTATACAATAGAATAGAATGGATGCGGGTGTGGGAAAAATTCCAACTGGTTTAAATTGTAGCTCTGCTTGATCTCCTGTGAGGGCCATGGCTATGGCTACCTTGTGTAGTGTGATTTAATAATTTCCTCAAAGGATTCACTCAAAATTCATTCAAAAAAAGGGTTTGCGTGTCTATAGAGTCCTCACCTCACTTCACCTCACCTCACCGCTCTTCTCTTACTCATTACAAATCACAAGTCGCCCGTCCTTTACAGGAGATCTCCGTCTTAACTCTTAACGTACATCATCTCCAGATCATTATCACACAGAGCAAAAACATAACAGCATCCCGGTCCACGGAAGGACGACGGATACGCGGACATGGCGCCAAATCCACAGGGTTAATGCATATTTAATTACACAGATGTCTCAGGAGAGAGTTAATAGACAACACCCATTTGGACCATGCAGGCATTATAATTTGCCTAGAAGAGAGCCCTTAAGGGAAAAACCCCTCTATTAGGACGGGGAAGAGATCAGCTAGAAAATATTATATTATTTCTGAAAAACCGTTATGAGACCCAAACGTTATGTTATACGGGCAGATTTTGAGCACCGTTTAGTGGAGACGTACATCTTACCTGATTTGAATTTTTACATAGTGGATATTATGGTAATCGGACTCACTTTCGGTACCTGGCTGGGTAGATGGGTAGGTCCACAAAAAACAACAGGAATTCCTGGCATACCTTGCCAGGGGATATGGCGGTGGGTAGTGGGTAGTTTGACTTTGACTTTGGCTAAAACACAAGACAAGATTATGATTTATACAATACATGAAATTAATACATGTAGAAATGCTCCTCAGGAGTCACTCATGTAAAGTACATAGAATTTAACCTGTGGAACCGGTAATTTCACACTTGCCAGTTATCTCTTGTGACTTGTGATAAGAGTTAAGGAGAATTGACGAGGTCGTGCTGTGATGTGGCATTGTACGTTGCCGTGATGCTAATCCTAAGATTTACAGTACAGGAGTTGGTCAAACACTAGAAAATTATTTCTTAGAAAATAAATCAGAAATTTAATAAGAGTCAATTAAAGTAATTAAAATTAAACTCGCTAATCATTAGCCATGCTAAAGTCAAATAAATAAATTTAACGACTACATACATATCTTGTTGACTTAATTTATAGGGTTGGATGAAGAAACAAGGAAATGCCAAGGAAAATTAGCATTTTAACTTGAAACTTGTCTGATTCTGATTAAAACAAAAATCATCGTAACTCACGTCGCAGTCACAGCACAGTCAACTCGCAGAGTGCATGGAAGGAAGGAAAAGATAGACAAATTATTTCATCCGGAAATTAAACCATTTGCATGAGATTGGGAATGAGAGAGAGAATGACACGAATTCCCCATTTCATGAATACATTACTACGTGCATTTTACAACTACGAAGATTTTGCAAATTTTTAAGCTGATAGACTTGAGATTTATTTGGTAAAAGTAAGAGGAAATGTCATTTTGGAGGGAAAAATATGTTCTAAAGATGTGAGAGGATTTTAGCTGGACACAATGTGTGTTTGTTCTTGATATACGGGTTGCACAGGGTGAACCATAGCCAATTACTCTTCGCCCTAAGAGTAATAAGTAATGTGAAGAGCTAAACAATGTATATCTCATATTTCTGAGGGTGTCTTCAGGGTCAAATTTAGGGGAATAGTGTTTAGAATATAATTCGTCACCCTGTAAGAAGGACATGGACACTGTGCTATAGGTTTTAGCTACTACGCGCTGCTTCCTCCAAGTCTTGGCTTCATTCCGTCTCCGTGTAAAAGTTAAAGGATCAGTTGGAGTGATCCTGAAGTGAGAAAGTGAGTAAGGACGGATTAAGGAGAAACAATCCATCAATGACAATTGAAACGATCTCTAGAGAGGAACCAACGCAAAAACTTACGACTTTCCACCCCAGCTCCTACGGGCTAACCTATAAGTAGAAGTACAAGTACACATGACCCAACCATCTACTCTAATGCTCTCAACTTTTTATTCCAATCTCAGTTTTTGTCCTTAAGAAATTTAAAAAAATGAGAGGAGAACTTTTATTTTGTGTAGGTTTTAGAAGTAACTCCAGCAGAGAGGATTTTAAACAATACCACGTGAGGTTTTTTTCCTAAATGTTTTCTCCTTCTCTACTAGGTCCTATAAGTCCTGGCGTAAATGGGTGTTGTCTATTGGCTTTCTCCCATTGAAAATTGCAAATTTTTTTCGCACCTTGTTGCATATTGTTAGATTTCTTTTCATGAAATTGAAACTTGACATCTTACCTGCACAATGATCGGAACTTTATTGAACTTGTGCATGGTTAGACAATGGAATGGACAGGCATGATCTGTGAACGTGAATAATTTCAATTCTCACGGATCGATTAGTAGATAGGAGGGCGCTTAATGGTCTCTACTCTAATCTGAATGGACAGGACATGCCTTCTATAGTACAAAGTACAATAATAATATGCAATATGTATGTATTTTCTTCACGGCCATGCATTATCTTTTGTCAAATACACGAGTACTTTGTAGTACAATCTAATCTAAGGATAGTTTTTCTAAAAAAGAGTGTCAAACTAAACTCTCTCCTGTCCTGCCATTTGCCATGTTTTGGTTGAATTGAGATTGAGATGGTTGATGGAGGAAAGTAGTGATCGAGTGTCAGTCGGAATTCGCCATTCAAGAGAAAAAGGGCACAAGCACATGCACAGCACAACGTTTAATTGAAACTGATGACGGGGATCTTCTTTGTACTTTGAATAGGACAGGTACAGGTACAAGTACACCTTCGGATATCCTATGCATGTATTTCGGGGTAGGGTGTTTCCAATTTTATCAAAATTGTTATGATTTCAAGGACTACATATATTTTTGGGGCCTAATTGTAAAAACCGAGTTTTGATTTATTCTTTTGATTAGAACCCCCCTCCATTTTTCCCACCTGTCGGCCTACTCTGTAAACCTGACTTGAAACTCAAGAAGGCTAAAGTAGAGTTGAGAAAGCTAAAGCTAAAAAGCTAAAAAGCTATTGAATCCAAAAGGAAGTGTATTGGATGGATGGATGTAATACTTTGTGTGTAAACGTAAACTCTCATGCATGGTCTAAAAGTAAAAAGTAAAAACTCTTGAACCTCCTCAGAGAGTCAGAGACTAAATAATCCTCAAGAAGATGCAGAAGTAGAAGATGTGCCTAAATTTAGAATTTGAAGAGTCGAGACTCTAATTGCCTGTCCAAGAACGACAGTTGAGTTTTAAGGGAGTGGAGTGCATTGCATTGAGTATGTATATGGTTGGATAGAGATGTGGAGACTGATTGCTTTTTTACCTCCGGACGACTCACTACCTATTCAGTACATATGTATACCGTAAATTATTCATTATCATTTCGCATAGCTACGCACTCATATCCTGAGGAGTGGTAGTGGTAGCAAGGAATAGAACTCATGGAATGTATATGTATGGCGAGTAATGATAATTGTATTGGGTAGAATGAACAGCTGATAATCTCAATTTAGTATTTAGAAAACATCAAAGAATTGCATGAGGCAAAAATCACACAGGATATTCCAAAAGAAAATGTCGAAAATTCGGCCTTTTTCCTCTTGGTCGGAAGAAGTAGGATCAATGCAGAAACAATAATGTGTCTGGATGACAAAATGGCGTTCAGTACGTTTTACCACTTTTGTTGTGAAGCGCCATGATCGCATAGTTGAAAACCAAAGAGTTGAGGCCGAATGTTTTCTATTTGAAATGAGGCATATACGCTGGTAACGGTAAATTAAGTTGCTCAACAACTCCATCTTACGGTTATAAAATTTCAGTGCGTTCGAGAATTAGGTCTGGGAGCCTTCGACTCATCAAACGTTTAAAACATAGGCATTCAATTTTGCAATATAGGCCCAGAATTTTGACTAAATTATAAATTCTGTCGTCTCTGGAACTAACATTTCAAATACAACTAACTTCCATGTTCTTGTTTAAAATCGTGGTTCTCCATGTCACTTCTAAAATGGCAGCATGCTGGCGATCAGTGCAGGGGAGTCAAACGTTGTGACTTTACATGACAAGGTTTTATTTTTTCTTGGGGTGCTTACCTAAGGCTTTTGTGATAAGGTAGATTAGACTACAGCCCATTACCTTGTTAGATGTTTTGAAACAAAAGAGACTACACAAGGCGTAGTAGGAACATAGGAACCCCCCTATCTGCCACATTACTCTTATTTACAGAGCCCTCTAAGAAACAGGTTGTCATTTCTCCTTAGAAATAATGTTTTCCTTCTCCTCGTCCTTATACACATTTTGTTGTCCAATGAGCCCTGAGCCTCTGCTTTTCCCGATGAAACACCCAAGACATTTGTCAAGTCCACGACATGTAATTTTCCACTCAATTTGAAAAGATAGACTCTGACTGGGACTGGAACTGGGGAGTTTTCTCTTGGCCAAAAAAAAAGAAGTCAGTCCTGGGTTGTTGCCCAGTCAGTTATTTACAATTACAGTTTCCCAATACCCGGGTTTATTGCACTTTTCCTTCCACTGAACAATCTTTCTTTCACATTATGTTATGTTTATGTTTTAGTGGCAGGGTCCCTCGAAAACTCCTCCAACCGTATAAAATTGTTAGGGTCAGGATAACATGTTATGTGGGACCCTGTTATGTAATTTGGTTTTGTGTGTGGAGTACGTACTTGCCCATTTTCTAAACAATTACATTCTGAATTTGAAAAATGGATCTTTGGAATGGAATGTGGTAGTTGAAGGAATTAATGGTTATTGGTTATACACATTTTCAATTCAATTTGAACTTTGGATTTGACACAATTCCAGTCCTTGTCTTTGTGTCCCAGACCCGGGAGTAAGAGTAAAGTGAGTGAGTGTGTTTAACGTCATTTTGATGTGAGTGAAAATAATTTGAAATGATGTCGTTGTTTTGTTTTTTGCAGGATGAGATGGAGAGATTTCCACTTCATTTGATACGTGACCCGACTGCCTTTACGAATCCGAACCCAGGAGAGTTGTACAACAACATTTTTGCCTTCATCGTTCATCCAGTCGAAATGCACATATTTCAGGTATTATATCTTACGTTATTTCAACCCAGCCACTCCAGGTCAAACATATTATGTACATTTCAATTCACAAGGCATCAACTCTCACCTGTAATTATCATGCGGTTATTTTTATAGAAAAAATCCACCAGATGACATTTTTCTTGTTGCCATAATTTTAGTAGTGAACTTGATTTCTGGGTTAGATTTCAAAAATATATGGGACCAGAATTTTTTTACCAGCAGCAGAGCAGAGCTGAATACACAAAAACTTATACATGTGAAAATGATCCCTTGTTGAACATTTTAGCGGGCCTGTCCGCTCTGCAGTCGCAGCTGTAGTCTGTAGTACTCTGGTGTTGTAGACGACGCTCGAGAATGTCACAGGTTTCATTTGATATGTGGAGGACTGTCAACCTCTCGTTTCCCTATTTGTCAAAAATAAACACGTCCAAGAATTTATTAGGTTTCATCATCACAAAAAGCTCTGACGGCGAAACAAGTCTAGTCAGGTGGAGGACAGAGAGACAGATGCACAAGCACATGGCTGTCGCTCTGGTTGTGGTACTCTCAACTGCACTGCCATCTCCATTGTTTTTAAATTGAGAAACCTTAGCTTAGCGATAGAAATCCCCAACCCGCACTCAAACTAATTTGTATTCCAAGGATCAAACAAACACAGAATTTATAAATTCTTGTCAAGGATTAGTTTTTACTTTGAAAAACTTCAAAGCCATGAAGTGGGTTTTAATGTCTGGTTTTTGTGAGGTTTTAATCCGAATAGCCCCTGGATTTATGATTGATCTCGTCATGGATTGTGGATGTAATATCAATTAGTAACTATAGCGCTCATATTCTAATGAAATTGACATATGACTTATATACAGATTTGCGGTTTGTCGTGTCGCAGCATCCATAACAGGGATTCGGCGTCAATTCCGCGCTTTCTCAGAGCATTATATATGAATTGATATACACCAGGTGACACTTCTCTCAGAAAGGTGCCCTAGAGACCTCCATCGAAGACCTTACGATTAGTGCACCAAAATTGTGGAGACTCACACTCGTACTCGCACAAGGAATTATAAAATGAACCGAGGAGGAATTGAACCCTCAAACTTATGAATATTGCAACGTACCCGCTTTCCCAACCAATATTTTGTCAAGGCCGAGTTGATTAGACCTATTCCCATTCTCAGGGAACATTTTCGAATAGCGACAACACTTGTAAATTTATCTTCCCTGCACAGAAAAACTTGGTTAGGAGTAAGAGAGGCGAGTTATGGACAATCGTAAAATTTTAATTTTGGGAGCATGTAACTACTGGAACCTGCTGTGTTAGTACTAGTTCCAGTGCCGAGCAGTGCCGCGGCGTGGTTAGAAAATCCTAAGACCCTTCGTCATGCTGATTAGATATCCTTTGGTTTATTTAGACCATTGTTTTGAACTGGATTTCATTTTGGATTCCCCTGCAGTGCAGTGGCACAGCTGTGAGATTTGCGGGCCCTGCCATGCCACTACTGCCAACTGCCAACTCTCAGTCTGCTTCAGGTGGCAGAATTAATCCAAATCCTTTTAACGAGCTCAAGCTCTCATGAAAGTGAAAGTGGTATTTGGATTAATCTCCCTCTCTCACTCCAGACGAGTGGCGAGCACGGAAACATAACACACACAATACAAATACGATACAGGGTGATTCATACGTAATCACATCATATCCAGGAATTCACGTCCTTCCTTGCCCTTCTGCAGATAGTATAACGCAAATTTATATGAACCACCCTGTACAATCTGACACACGCCTTGTGCTTGTGTAGAATTCTCTGCCATCCTAGAATCTCGGGTTTCAATCAGGACATGAGTTTCATGGACATTCTTTCGGTCACAGATTGCAACTGTTTCGATTTATTTACACGTCCACACATAAATCCCTGGGTTTTCACACACAAAAAATTCTAGAGTTTGAGCAAAGTTTACCAACTGATTTTTATGGCGTCTGTTCTGTTTGTGTGTGAAGGATCTCAGGTCCACAGTTCACACTTTCATCCGGGTGGGTTAAAATGATTGAACTCTGTTCCATTTCATATCCACCTTTCCTTTATGTTGAATTCATGACTAATCAAAACTTAATCAATTTGTTTTTGCTTCTGCCAAAGGTTAAGTTCTTTTTTTAATAAAGTCTTCCGTAGATGCCTTTGATTATTTAATTTCTTGGAATTCTGGGTGGGCGGTAACAGAGGTGTGAGAGTGTTATGGCTATGGGTGTCGTTAGAATGAACTCATAATTTCCAAGAGTAAAAGTGCTCATACGAGAACCTGTCGGATTCAAAACTTTCTAATGTTTTCCCTAGAAAATTTCTTGATCCGAATGTTCACCCTCATGCACTTCCACTATGGAATCGGAATGTCTTGGCGTCTCGGCCAAACAATTTCTCTCTTTGAATTTGTAGAGTTTTCCAGGAACGAAACGAAACGAAATGGGAAAGTACGGGGCGTTGGAGTGGAAAGTACTGGGGATGGAGTTAGCAAGCACTAACACTAGCACTTCCTCCATTCACTTTACAACCTCGTTATTCTCAATTGGTTTTAATAGTCCGAATCGGTTGCAAGGAAAGATTGCCCACTCCATCTTCTCCTTTCTTCTCTTTTCCTCCCTACCCCCGGTAATGCATGGAAGAGAACAAGTGTTGAAATCAAAACAAATGAATTTAATTTACTTTTTTTTATTGCTATTTTATTTTCTCTTGAACCCAAATCGTCTTTTTCAACTGCCTCTGCAATAAAGTGCTACACTTACTAATCCAAGAGCACGTCGTATCGTAATTTAACGAAGTGGTTTAGATAACCCAGAGAATATCACAAGTTCCGGGTTCAATTCCTGTCATACATTCACATTCGGAGCCACTGTTCGGAATACAGTACCAGAAGTTGATCAAATTGTTTGTGAATCACCCTGTACATACAATAATACCTGCCAACCGTAGCTAATAGTATTGCTGATAAAGCCGCCATTTGCTGGAGCATATTCCTTTGTTAAGGAATATTGTGTGATACGATACACTAATTTTCTGAATTTGACGAATTTTTTTTTTGAATTATTTTTACAGTGTTTCAACATTTCTGCGGCGGACTTGGTGGAAGACGTTAAAATGGCACTGTCTGGACGTTTACCACCTCATCGACAACGACACGGGAGTCAAAATAGTCTCCCGCCTCCTCCAGTCAATCCACCCCCTGAGCCGCCAGGTTTCCACGGTCATGGTGAGTTTTTCTTTTCCTATAATATTCTTACGTAGATCAATCGACTCCCTGCTTTGGATCCTCTACGTGATTTATCATTTTTGTTGCGAGATTTGATCGTATTTATGCATTGCGAGATTCTCAAAATAGTTTCCGAAATTACCTTACCAGTTTTAGGGGTAAAATTGCTATAAGTATTTGAGTGCATAATAAAAACAAGACTCTTTACATTTGCGATCCCCAAATTAAAAGAGTACAATAAATTGTGGTCTTATAAAAGTACACAATCTACAAACCTAATCTTGAGGTCAATTTGAAACAAATCAGAGTGACAAGGCTTTGTGTTAACTATGAAAGGGATTTTCACTCAGATCCCAATCCCAAACCATTAATCGATAATCCATTCTTCGACGTAGAAGAAAAGAAAGAAGAAAAAAAATACTTGAAGGCTATGAATAAGCACAATTACATGCATGGTTAGTTAAGTTCCACGCTCATTCCCTTCCTTGTCTCAATTCTTAATTGGTTTATAATTAAATCCACCATGAAAACAAAGAAGTCTTTCTTTAGACTGTGTACGTACTACATGCATAGCTCAATGGACTCGACCGACCCAGAAATTTAAGTTCGGCTGCTTTGTTCTCTAATTCACATGTGTATCTTCATAGTATTCTTTGTTTTTCAAATGAAGCGCGCGCGCGTGTCCGTCCAACAAGGGAAACATTTTTGATGATCTCAAATATTTCATAGTTGGCATAAACCAGGTTCATTGATAATTTTTCTTCTAAGAATTTTTCTAACCGTCGGAGAACTTTCCTTGTGGAGATGACGTCGGAAGACTACTAGCTGTAGCTGTAGGTCCAAGAACATAGCACCCGACGAGCCCTGATTGATGGTAATAGTTTTTGAACAAAAGCGTAAATCGAAGACACAGCCAGGAGGTTGAAGGAACGTTCGTTCTCTAACGTACAAAGAATGAATGGGAAGAAGGCAAATATGGTTCCTTGAGTGAGTTGTTCCATTTTTGGACGGTTCTAGTTCAACACAGCTAGTCTACGTACGTATCTTTGCGAATCTCGCCGTCTGTCTAGTATTTGTAAAAAATCAGGATGCTTCTATTTGGTACTTTGTACATAACACACGTGAGGGTTTGAGTCACTTGATAGATTGCCATTGTTGATCCTATCTTGAGGTCGGTCGTCCGTCGGGTGGTTGAGTTCCTATCATGGGATGCATGGTTTTGTTTGAGAAATGAAAAAAATGTATATAGAGAAGAGAAAGGAAATCAATAATTGGTTCAGACTTGATAAACACTTTGTACAGTACTTGCACAGTACATGTGAGCAATGAGCGCCCCACTCACTAAATGTTTTGTTTGTATTTTTAAGACCCATTGTGTTTTGTGTTCTTCTCTTGCAGTGTAATTGTAATTGTAATGTAACCAAATCCATTCCATTCAATTTGAATCATGTTAGCAATTTACTCTCCTCTGCACTGCACACAGAAAAAAAATTATGTTGAGAAGAATTGAATTGAATGAATTGTGCAATCTCATCTCATGTCACATTTATTTACTTGAATTGATCTCACTGATCTTATGAATTCACTCACTCTAAGGTAATAGTAAGAACAATGAGTGCATTGCATGGGAATGGAATGAATGCAATGCTCAGACAATTTAATGTATAGGTAATCATTACTTACACAAAATGTGATACGTATGACATGAGTGATTAGTAACCAAATTGCTCAGTCAATCGGAGATGAGTGAGATGATCTCATGACACACACAATGCATATGAACATAATCTGAGAAATGTATTGTCTCGCTAGCACATTCTCATCCTTAAACTCACGAATGGGTAATTTGAGGAAGTTTCTTTAGGCTAAAGTTCAAATTGTACATTTATCTTTATTCATCCATCTCTTCCGTATCTTCGAGGGATTATTTACCAATTTCAATTTTGCACGACTGTGACAGTAACTGGGGTAAGACAGGCCTGCAGGTCCATGCGCTTGTGCAATGCTAAGGAGCCATGACAGTATTTCCTTTCCTGCCATCTATGATTATTTTTATATCACACTCCCCTTACATTTTTAAAACTTTCCTTTCGAGGGTCCAAAATTTATTTAGACCAACGTTAATTTATTTATGAAATGTATTAATTAACAAAATAATTTTTGGACTGTCATTTTTTGGTGCAGGTGAAGATCAGAGAGATGACGCGAGTTCCGTGGGAAGTGAAGGAAGGTACGAGCGTGAGGTCGCTATTTTGAACCGATGCTTCGATGACATTGAGCGTTTCATTGCTCGACTCCAATATGCAGCAGCAGCTTACCGAGAGCTCCAACGTAGACGAAAGTAAGTTCTTAAATCTCCCTTATAGTCCTACGCTCCTGTCCTGTCCTGTCCTATCTAGGCCAGGCCTATTCGGATCAATTAATTAAAGCCGGAGATGTGCTATGTCCTATAGCCCAGTGTACCAGTGCAGTGCTACTGCTACACCTGTTAAATTTGTGGACTGGTACTGGTACTACTGCAGTGGGGACTCCAGTCGACAGTCTGACTGTGACGGTGACTCTATTATTTGTTCGAGTGGAAACAAGTGTTAATCCCTATTTGAATAGCTGCAGTAGCTGTGCCCTCCTAGAATACTATGCATATGCACCAGTATACAGACAGTGTATTTGCAAGTGAAATCACGTTACCTCCAAAAACAACATTTCTCCTTAATGTGTTCCACATTTAGCTCCTGGAAGAAAAGAGTCTTAGTTAGTGTTAGTGTACTAAGGAAAGAACCCCCTCGACGGTCTAGTGCCCGGGTTCCCGAATCCCAACCCCGAATGCCCCATTAACAATTCTCATTACGTCCTCGCCTCCCAAGATTTATATTTGTCTGAGGAGAGAACACACAAAACTTAGAGACTTACAGACTCAACTCTGGCACTACAGACTACAGGAGTACGTACCAAATATCACATTGCGCTGTCTTTTCAGCATCATCCATGGATGCACGCACATCGCACATGGTCAACGGGGCGCGGAAATATTTGCATAGTTACATAATCACAGCATGGAACAAAAGGGACAACACCAACAACGCCGTAACGCCAAAATGGGACATAATCGGAAGGATATTTTAACCTAATGCTCTCTCTCTCTCTCTCTCCATTTTCATTTAGTACAAGAGCCAGAAAATAACGCCGTCTTAATTAGCCACCCGTCCAACCATAAATAGTGTCAGAATTTGTATGACAGGGTGGTTCATAATTAGAGGCATACAAATTTGAAGTTATGAACTACCCTGTAGTGTCAAATGCACTGCATGGGAATGAGTAATTTATTGTAAATTGGATTCACGGATGCGGTGTTGGTGTTAGTGATTCCAATTTTCTGATTGCTTTCTATTTCTGACCCTAAAGGTAGAATATTGTACTTTGAATATTGAGGAATAAAGGGAATGATGGAATTCCATGCGTTGGAAAATAGTGTCGCGCCCTCTTCCTATTAAGATTTGATTTATTCCCATGGTAAAATAAGATGTAGTTGGGCTATTTAGTCATTTCTCAAGAATACATTAGGAGAAAGTACTGGGGGTGACACTTATGAGGTGGGTCCATGATTCATGACATGGCTTTAGGAAACTTGGCATCTGGTTCTTAACCTTACATATGCATTACGCACGCACGACTACGACTACTAACGGCCAAAGAACAAGAACGAAGGAACGAAGCCCTCAATGCAAAACTAAAACTAGAACAACCAGAACAAAGTATTCATGAGTTGTTAATTCCAAGGGACTGACTGAGTCTGGAATTTCCAACAACGACCGCGCCAAATTCATCCATACATGCAAGAAAGTTAAAGTTTAGCTTTATGGCTCCATCTCAGTCTCATTCAAAATTCACAAACGATCTAAATAAAACAGAATGGCCCAAAGGCGCCAAATATGGCCACACACACAAAATATGGCTGTCACCATTATTTTACTAATTTAGTAGTTTCACCATTTGCTCCTTACAATCGTTTTGTATGTTAAGGTAGCAATTATTTTGGAAATGTATGTGCAACATAGCGAGGCAACAAGGGCACAACACGTATAATCAAGGTACACAGAGAATCCCTATAAAAATTTTCCAATATTACGCCGTGTTTTGAAAATAATTAGTTTGGAATGGCTGGATTACTTCAGGAAATCATTCTTAGAGTGGAATTTCTTAGAATTTCTAGGACTCAAATGAATTCCTTGTCTAGTAACCACGTCTTAACCCAGATCTCTCCCCGTGATGCCACTGATACTTTGTTCGGACTGTAAATTTCAAAAATATGTGGATCTTTCCGGTCATGACTAGAAACTCGAAACCCTGGCCTGCCTTAGCCTGGCACAGTAAAGAACCACGGAACATACCAGCACTCAGAAATTGTTAACAATGTTGGTGAAGTAAATACAAAGTACGGCACGTAGACGAAATATTGATCTTGGCCCTGGACCTGGACTGCCTCCATTACCTCCCATAGCTTGACGTCCTTTTTTTCCTCAGTCACTCAGCTCATGCAGCCTTTAGTTTCTTCGAAAAGAGAAAAAAACGTACGAGAAATAAAATTAGGGAATAGAAACCACACGAGGGAAACGGTTCAGTGATTTTCACTACTTCTTCGATCCAAAACACTAAAACTAAGACTAACGTAAGAGTAAGACTTCACTGTTTTCTCGGGACGTCCTCTGGGCCAAGACGTACGTACGAAACGTTACGGCCGGGATCGAACAGCATCACAAGAATCACAACACAACACCCTGAAAAGAAATCCGTTGATGAATTAATAATTAAAGTACCACTACCACTGGCACTACCACCCTTGAGAGCTTTTCCATCACGGGGTAATGTAATCGGAACCAGATCTCCCCTCTTTACCCCCCACGACAGACTACTCATACACAACAACACATTAATTACTCAGACAGACACAGAGTTGAGGTTCCGCCTCAGACGACTACTTTCCACTTCCACTAATTTTCATCCAAGTCTATTTCTGTTGTCAAATGGGAGAAAACTGAAACGTTAAAGAGAAAGTTACACGGAGTGTCCCACTTGGTCCTTCCAGTTCTTGCCCTGGTATAGTCAGGTCTAATGCCCGCGAGCTATTGTTGTCCATAAATAAAATGTGAACAGACTGGGTGGTTCATAAACTGACTAGTACATTGTATTTATTAAGTAAACGTGGAGTAGTTAGTTATGAACCACCCTGTAGTTTAAAATTGTGTTAAGGACGGTTGAATTCCAAAATTGGGCGATAGTCCTTAGTTCTTAGGGTTTTAACATCACTTCCATCCCGAATCTGAATCCAGAGAAAGAGTGTGCCCCTGTACATAAATGCATGGAATGAATTGCATTCTATGTATGAGTGTGTAAAATAAAAATCAATAGGAACCTCTAGGATTTTAGTCGATTCAGAATCTGCTGGATATAATCTCCAGGCACACTATGTAATTTCTATGTAGGTGTGAAGAAGAGATGGAATTTGTGTTGTGTGAAATGAATGATCTATTTTCAAGGGATTAGTGACACAATTGGTTAGTTCCTTGGTTTAGTTTTTGGGTACGGTTTGGTGTGTTGAATTTACCAACAGGTTTTACAAAACACAATTCCGTGGAGAATATGGGTTTGACAGGACGGCAGAGTTCAAATTTATTACACTACGCAATGTGTCAGTATTTGGCCAAAAATCACCAAAGTGTTCACAAATTATTCTGAAATAAAAATAAAATAAATATCAACACTTTGCGGATACAAAATCGAGTTAGGGAAACAGGCTGAGAATTCAGCCAGTCCGAAAATGAGTGCACTCAAAATTTAGGACAAGGATTTATTTGTTAGGGTCGACATGATAGGAAGTACTCGAGGTAAAGAAAAAAAATTGAACGTTTAACTGTGTACAGAAAAAAATGGAGGAGTAGAGGAGAAGTACGTAAGTAAGTAGTGCGTTAGTAGCATTGAAGTCAACTTGGAATTTAGTTTGAGTCTGTGAAGTGAATTCCCCTTGAGACTGAACAAGGTAAACTTCTCCAGACTCCCAGACATGAAACTCATACGTACGTACGTATGCACTCTTGGAAAGTCATGGAGACCTTTTCAACCAGCTCGAGCTCCTCAGCTCTTTTTATCCAGAGAGAGATGGGTAGTTGGAGATTGAAATTGAAAGTAAACCCCTGAATTTGAGACACCAATCCAACGTAATCATGATAAGAGAGTCACGTGACTGTGACTAGTGACTCACTCCAACTGACACAGTTTCAAATTGGGACCTATCAACTTTCATTTGAGAAATCCGATACACATTCTCAGTCCTTTGGGGGACATGCCGCCTTCTATCCCCATACAAGCATGCACTCTAAACTGACATTAATTTTTTCCCTAAAAAAGCTACCTAAACACGATGGTTATTAAAAATTCTCTAAAACCCTCTCTAATACCGTCAATATTTTTAGAACTGAAATTACATAGAGAAAGTAGAGTTTTGTGTGCACGCCGTGTATGATTGAGACCCTGGGCTTAGGCCTAGACGTATCTAAAGAGTCCAGAGTGAAAGTTAGCTTTCACTTTCACCCCAACTTTCACTTTTACTGATCCTATGAATTTGTTATCTGACACCTGTCATATTGTCAACTCCGGTTGAATACACATCATAAGGCAAAAGGCACAAACCACAGGGACACTCAAATTAAGTTTTTGACCAATGTAATGGCTGAGTGAGTGACAAGAACTGACCCATGATTTCTATTCTTTTGATTTTGAACAGATCCAAGAAGAGTAAGAAGAAGGACCATGGAGAAGGACTTTTGTCCATGAGAGCTCGTCCACCGCATGAGAGAGAGTTTGTCTACATTCTACAAAAGTTCAAGTTGTCATTCAATCTCTTGGTGAGTCCTCGTTCGTGTATCCTCAACGCACAAACAAACAAATAAAAAGATTTCCAAGAAATACATAGTAATAGTAAGAACAGATTCAGTTAGGAACAATGGAAATGTAATGCGACGGAATGGACAGTTCGGACATGTGTTTCTGTCAATGGAAACTTCACAGCCCAGTGCACGTGCTCTACTCCTCCTACTTCTAAAAGTCAAGACTGTCACTTTGAATTACATAAGGAATAATAACCAAATGCCCTCCTGGGGTTGTTCTTCCACCTACTGAATTTACCATTACGTCATACTTCCCAGAATTTCCCTCGGGTTGCCCAAGTTGCATAAGGATCCTTTGTCTTATTTCTTCTTAATTTAGAATTTCTCTGCTACCCCCGTGAGAATCAGAACAGATTGTCCAGATGTCTTAATTCTTATTTTCGCCTTTTGTTTTACTGGAGAGACGGGGGCGGGGTGGAAAAACACCGCATGGTGTCTTTTCTTATCAAATAATCATATTCAAAATATTTTGGGATCTTAATTCTAAGGATTAAAATAAAAGTTCTAGCTTGTTATTATATTTTTTTGGTTTTATTTTGTAGGCTCGACTCAAATCTCACATCCATGACCCAAATGCCCCTGAATTGGTACACTTTCTCTTCACACCATTGGCCCTCATTGTGGACGCTTCTCGAGATGCCCATACAGCTGGACTGGCCGTTCGCGTCGTGTCTCCACTCCTGTACCGTGAGGCCATTGAGCTCCTCAACAACTGCTTGACGTCCAAAGAAACTGAACTTTGGCATTCACTCGGAGATGCATGGCTCTTGACAAGGTGAGGAGTCCAAAAGACTCAAATACCCAAAAATAACTATAACCCAGTTGTTCTCTCATGTGAAAATACAAAACTGAAATGGAAATTCACAAAATTCCAAACTCAACCAGAAGATTGTACAGTACAGTAGAGTACGAGTCCATTCCACGGCATCATGGCATGGCATGGCACGGCCTCGTGGTCTCTTTTCCTCCAGTCGACTGTACCAGGGAAATGAGATGCCATTTTCATGCCCAAAAACACTTTTCTGGTCACCCAGTTCACACATACACTACACTTCTCAGTCTACAGGGTGGTTCCAAAAAAAATTTGCTATGCCTTTGACTAGACTATAAGTAAATCAGATTCATGGCTTTCTCCATTGACTCTTATGGAGAAAGCGGTGAAAGTTAGTGTCAGACAGGGCTAACTGGGTGGTGTCTAAAATTCTGAACCACCCTGTACATCCACACATCTGAGACTGAGATATTGTAGTGACTAGAGTTTGAAGAAGTGAGATCCAAAAACTGACTTTGTTGTCACATGTTTCATCCCAACGTGGGCTCAAAGTCTCAACTTCTCAAAAGGGAATTGGAATTCTGAACTAAATCCACCCTACCCTTGACTACTGCATCCTTCGTACTAGTACATTAGCCTCCCAGTGAATCAAGGAAGAAGAAGCGGGGAAAAAAAGGAAAGCCCGTCTACTGGATGGATTTCCCTATGACTTGAGATAATCTAGAATTTCAAATCGGGAATCCATGCGATAACAACGAGACTACAGACACATGCAGACACAAGGACACACCTTGTACTTGTACTTTCACCCACACTTTGAATTTCAAATCACCCAAAATCTTATTTACTCCAAAACCACACACAAAATGCACTCTAACATGTAAAAGTCCATGACCAGCTCCACCACCACCAAATCCAAAGACCTTGGTTCACATGTCAATATCCAATGGAAATCCCTTGTACAATTTCACTCTACTTACGATACATTATGTATGTAAGTAGTGTTGTACTGGTGGTGCTCAAATTATTCCGGGTAGTTTCATTCTGTACTACATGCAGTATTGGACAGAGCAACAAAATTTCACGAGGTTGCCTGTGCCTGTACTGTGTTATCAAAAGTTGATTAAATGATTTCATTACCTCAGTAAGGATTCTTACTACGAATAAGCTCTAAATTTTGAGGATACGATGATACCCAGCCAAATTGGAATCTTTAGGACTACAAGTTCCTGTAAAATGCAATCGCATTTTAGTAGCAAGAATTTGAGTCGGGTTTTATTCGTAAAATCATGCTACAACTTTCTCCTACTGATTTTTTTACTTGTTCTTTTCCTAATGAAATTTTCGACAGCGTGTTTTAATTAAGCATTAAGAAATATTTCAAAAATTTCATGGACGAGATTTGACTCTTCTCTGTAGAGTTTGAAGTTTTATGAAGAATTTATCTTAACAAGAATTATGCGATGGAACTTCTGTAAGATTATTGCTAGAGAAAGCAGACAAAATGGGATGGAACGTTGGCGTAACGGCCCAGCTGAGGCGTTTGACTCATTTGAAGGTCAAAACATTTAATAAAAAGAGAGAACGTTCTGAAAAGAATTTCGATCAAGACTCACAGCTTGATTCTGTTAGAGTGATCTCCAGTTGGGGGGCTGTACGTGTACATTTGACATGTGATAGATCTCATCTCATCTCCTCCGCTTTCCTAGACCTAAACCGGACGAAAATGTTTCCCGTCTGATTTCTACACACTCTTTTTCTGAGTGAGGATTTCCTCTTTCGAATCTACTGCATGGCTCTAGTGCTAGAGAAAGAGTAGACTCCGTTAAATTCCATCCCTCTCTCCCTTTATCCATTTTCATCATCTCATAAGACAAGACAAGAAGAAGAAGAACGTCAGATTTTTTCCTCATCACTCTCACACTAGTCATTTGGATGACTGGCCCAGAAATCATATCATATTTTGAGTGGAATTCACTCCAATTTCATCACAAAATTACATTTATCTCATTCTCTCCAGAATTCGCATAGTTCCTTGGTCGGGACGTTAGAAATAAAACTAGAGGGAGGAAAAATTGACTTTCACAAAGTCCAGTCTTGTCCATTCCGTGACAATGGCTGGCGCCAGAGAAATATTTGTAATATTCCAATCTTCGGACAATGCATTTACATTACATTACGGGGCTCCAATCCAAAAAAAAACATTTCGGGTTTTATCGAGCTCAAGGTACTTTTCTCAGAATTCTCCAATGAAGAGTCACTCGATTGATATCGCTTTTGGCATTAAAGACAAGAATTCGTTGTGAATTCGAGTCAATAGGTTAAAATGACTTCTTCTCTCACTTTGGACTGTGGCGTGTATGAAAATATTGTGGTACCCTGCGTACCATATCGCTTGGAATGTCTTGAGTTCGGATTCGATTGGAATCGCTCTATTATTGTTCAATTTCTAACCGAAATCGCCTTTCCAAAAATGAATTGACGAACGATGCCCAAGAGAAATAAGATGGAAATGTGTAAAACTCACACACTTATTTCAAGTAGGAATGGAATGTTAGGAATAAAGCGCCGAGTGTGAAAACGAAGAGTGGAAATGATGAATGTGAAATGGATTTGAACTTATTGTTAGTCCTTGGAAAATTGATGTTGGAGAATATCGGTTGGGTCGAATTCATCCCCTTGGGGAAACATCACAAGTGAGACGAAACGAAACGAAACGAAACGAAACGAGTGCGAGGATTTTCCTTTAATAATATTTCTTCAGAATTTGGAACGAGTCCAAGGAAAATGAAAATGATAGTCCGCGAAAACTGCATCGTCAATCCAAACACGGCAGAAGAACTGCAATTACGTCTTTCCTACTACTAGGAGTACCTTCAAAAACTTAACTGATAATGAGATTAGATTTTGCATAATAAAAATGATCGAGTGTTGTAGAATCTTCAATATTAAAATCGTTTTGGGATAAAATTCCGTGTAAAGTTCATGTTGTACATTGTAGTCACAGTATTTATTATATTTGAACTGCCATGCCATTGCCAAAGATGGATTTGGGTTCAGTCTGGTCTTGTGCCCCCACGTCTGAAGATGAAGATAAAGTATTATCAGGTTTATGGTGTGGGAACTTGTGGTCTTGTCTTGGTTCGTGTTAAAGTCTTTGAACATATTTCATGATGGAAAAGCCCGCTAAGGATGTTTCATGAGACAATTGGATGTCTGAAACGACGATAATCGAAATGAATTATGAGGGCAAGTCTAGTGAACCTACAGAATTTATCTTAATTTTTTCTTCTCTCCAATATATTAATAAGTTCTCTGCCTAAGACATGCTCGGTCGGAGTTCAGTTCAGTTAAGTTCAGGCAGGCTTGAGTAGATTAGACGCTAGACGCTAGACGTAGAGTCGGCGGGCACTTTGAGTTGTTGTTTAATCCCATGTATAAAGTCCCAGTCCCAAAAAAAACGAAATTCGGTTCAAACTTTCATTTTTTTCCCTTCATGGTTGAGAGTGTGGAACTGGGAAAAGAAAAGTAAAGTAAGGACTGGAACCGGGACGGCATTTGTCACTCCTCCCGTCCATGTCACCTTCCTTACTCCTATTTTTCTTTAAGGACACACATTTCTCTACCACGACCTCACCGACCGACCCAAGACGAAGACCAAAAAGAAACTACGGACACGGACTACAAGTTTCCATACAAATCAAAAACAGTCACCTTTAATATAGTACAGTGCTCTACTGTACATGTACTCTGGTGTTGCTTGCTATTTTAACCGTGATCGTAATAAATGAATAGAGAAATCATTGAGTTAGGGAGGTTGTAGTGAATCAGTAGTGAATGTCGATCGTATTTGTTGAAAATGAGGTCCGGGGTTCAATTCCTGTGTGGTTTGGTTTAATTATGTATTTGGTGGAGTATCTAAAGAAAAGTATCCTTCTTGATATCAATGCTACCATAAGAGCCAGTTTATTCATCCAGTTGCTAAAGTTGACCTTTGACCTTCGACCATCTTGCTTGTATTTTTTTTGAGAAGCCAGAAAATGTGACGGGTTAAACGGAGCCTAAAAACAGACTGAATGGGTGAGATAGTGTTACATTCCATTCCATCCTCTGATTTAAATTGAATCTTTTCTGTGTACGTAATGCATTGTAAGAGTCCTAGTTTCAAATTAAAAAGAAACAAAATCTTCTCGTTCCACTTAAAATCCTTCTAGAAAGAAAGCTCTGGGGAATTGTAAGGTTAAAAGTAACACAACTATACACAACATGTGAGTAATGAGGAAGTCAGTCAAGTCAAGCTTCTGTACTGCATTGCAATGTGATATACGTAATGTTATAACGTATCATGGTTCCATGGCTTCCGCGACAGACATCACAGCAATGCAATGTAACCCAGTCATCTGTACACTCACGCATTAAATTATTTGATCTTTTTGAAAGAAACCAAGACGTTAGGAGAAAACGAAACGAAAGTCTCTTCCTCCTTACACTGTACACTCAAACTCAAAGTCACTAATCTGTTCAAATACTTAAGACCGTTGTAAGTCCCACAAGGAAAATTGAGAGAAGCGGATTTCCTTCCTTAAGCCCTTGTCTGGATCTTAAAGAAAAGCTTCTTATGAAATTCTTTTTCTCCATGATCTCCTTTCATCTCTCCAACTAACTCTTTCTCTTGATCTCTTCCATACACTAGACTACTGTAGAGGACAAGGTTATTATTACACTTTTGATTCACTCCTCAACTACTCCAAGTATAATTGAACTCTGCACGTACGGGTCGGGTGGTCTCACTGGTCTCTCTGGGTTACCTCAGCTCATAGACTCAAGTGAAAAATCCCTAGAAAGTAGTCACTCTTCATTATAGCTTATATGTCAACTCGCATGGCGCACAGAAAGAGAACTTGTCATCAATAAATAATACGGGATTAATAGCCATGACAGTAGGCGGTTTGTGTATAGGGTTTTTAATAAGAAATCCAACCTCCTAAATTTCACCGTCTTTGGTTCAAAATTGGGACCTTCAGTTTTACATTGGTCCCAAAATGTATGACAATGTTTTGATACACCCTGTATTTGTACATATGTGCGCAATTTTACACAAAACTCGAGCCAAATATTTTAAAATAGAAGAAAGTTTCTGGGAAATAGTCCTTATTATTTTTCATGTTATGACCACGGATCTGACGAGTGATTTTGTTGTTGATTTGATGTAGAGACCAATGGAACGGGTACGTTGAGCCTTATCAACCTATTTTTATGGATGGATGGTCTCCCACGATCCCTGAGTCTAATTTGGGAGAATCTGTAGCCAAAGAAGCTCAGAGACGAGCTCAGGAACTCCGTGCAAAACAAGAGGTAAGTTCAGTCCTTCCTTCCTTAGATTTTGTGAACCGAAAAACACGCTCTACACTCATTTCTTTTTATCTTCACAAATCAAAAATCCCTTAAAGTCCAGTTTTGACTTGTGGGTATTTTTGACTTTCAGGGTTTTGCTCCACTAGATTTTTTTTCTACTACTATGGTGACATTTCAAGTACAAATTAGAAAGCGACATCCTAATCTCTTACAGAAAAACCATGATGATACTAATTAGTGGAAGTGCTTTTATAATTGCGTGTTATTCACCTGCAAAATAGGGTGTTACTTTAAAATTTCTAAAAATCAATTCAATAAGTCAATGTTGACAAATTTAACAAGTACAGATAAAACGGTGTTTGTTCCAAAGACCATGAACTTCCCTTAAGAATTTAGCATTAGCTCCTGAGACTATAAGGAGCAAAGAAAGATGAATGTCTTGTACTGTAGAAGATGGATCCAGATCCAGGTAGCTCAAGCTCATAGTTGTGTAAAAGAAGAGACACCCGGAAAAACCCGGTTTCCGGATGAACTAAACTAAGGCTGACGGTTTGAGAAGAAAACTACTTCATCAATCAAAGAAGTCCCTTAGGAGTTTAGGACTCTAGAATCGGATGGGACTCTATGCACGGAGTCCCGGCACATCCACCAGCCAGGCAGAGGAAATGAAAGAGATGCTCGGCAATAACATCAAGATTTAGAGCCTTTTGTTTTTTTTCTCCTCTTCCTCTATCTCTTCCGTCTCCTTTGTTTTAATAGCATGACAAATGTCTTAACTACGTTTTAACTTTTGCTCTTCTTTTTTTTTCCTTCGTCTTCTTCTCTCAAAAAAAGTCTTTGAATACACACATGCTATGCTATGCACACACTCGGTCCTAAACAATTTTTCAAGTACGCGAACTTTTCCAAATTGGAATCTTTTTAAAATTGCAGGTGAAGAGGAAATGTAAATTTCATTCCATGATTTGTTTGTTTTTCATTATCATTGTTATTCAAAATTTAAAAATAACGAGGATCTCTGAATTTTCCTTGGGGTATTGAAAATTTGTACTCACGTTCCCTGTAAAGTTCGACAAACTGTTATTACATTAGGATTTGAGACTAGAGACTTCAGGATCAGGGTTATTCGGTCGGATCATATTCACATTCACATTTTGTTTTGTATTTTACGTTGTTTATGTTTATGATGTAATTAGGGCTCAACGAGAAATCCCCAGACGGTGCTCAATGACGCAATGCGTTATAACCTAAAAAGAATAACGTGAACGTGAACTTACGTTTCCTGGTTCAAGGAAAATTCCTTCCTCAAGTTATTCTGCGGAGTTAGAACTAGAACTAGAACTAGAGCTCAGAGGAATTCTAGTGGAATTGAATCATGGGGAAAATAAGGGAGAAGAAAGAGAATAGAAAACACAATTTTTTTATATTTTTCTTTAAGAAAATGTCGAACGTATTATATACACAGTGTACGCACATATGGCTGTGCTGGAGGGTAGCCATTAGGGGTCATCTCCATTTTTACGCAGGCAGGAAATCCTACAAATTACATATCTTTAACTACTTAATAATTCTGAAAAATTGATCTACTTGTTTTATTTCTCATTTCAAAAAATTCGTAAATTGTTAGAACGAGGAACAAAAAGGAAACGCCAATTAATAGAATGAGGATATGGGGGTGTGCCTGGGTTAAAAATGAATGAATATGAACCCCCATGTACATAATGACTACCCCGTACGTATTTTGGAGATCTGTCTGGGATAAACGGAGAATGTGTTGAGTATTCAGAGCACGTGGAGAAAGTTGTTGTATTTTCTCTTTTCAGTCCGCGGTTTCCCCTCATCTCCTATTTTGGAGCACTTTGATCGTGTTACTTATTATGATTCTCCTTTCTCCATTACCTTCCTCTTTTGGTCTTGGACTTGTTCAAAATAGCCTGGAGGGCACAAAAAAACTCTTGTTTTCAACGCACGCAAGCACATAACCGAAAACTTTATGGTCCACCTTCCTCTTCTTCTCCCCTCTTCTTCTTATTTCACTTTTTATGACAAGGATTTTACAGTCTACTCCGTCCATAATCTCAAACTCAAGAAAAACACAACATCCGTCGTCCATCTCCTGCTCTATCTTTTCTAACCAGTGTCTGCCCCAAAATATTAACATTTTGGGCAACACAGAAAGTTTGCTACCGAGGGGTACTTTCCTTGGGTCACATGGTAAACAACCAAATAGTGGGCCTTAAGGCCTTGCCATTTTGGACCTCTGAAAACCCCGGCCCCTTTGGACCGGGACTGTCCCTTACACTACGTCGTAACTTGATTGTCCAGCTCAGATTTCATTTTCCATAGAAAATATTCTACCCATGGACACAATTTTATCTTTCCAGCACCTGGAACGGGAAATTTTTTTCCTGCTACTCACTCACGATATTAAATTTATCTCCGCACTAAATCCAACACAAACTTTAATTGGGTTTCAAAATCCAACCCACGGTCTTTTCAAACCATTCCAGACATAACCGGTGGGTATGTCTGGAGTACATGGGAGAAAATAGGAAATAATGAAATGTGTGTGTCTTTTACAGAATTTCATGGACGATGTTCCTTCCTATCCCAAGGGAAAATAGGCTAATAAAAAAATTGGCCGAATCCCTATCAGTTATTTATCAGCCATTTCTTTTATACTAACAGGTCTCGATATAATGCACGACGGTTTTTTTTAAAAAAAAAAAGAAAAACGTACATCTCACTATTTGTGTTGAAAAAACACGGCGAAGTGTGATAGTGTGAAAAGGTTAAGGGTGAATTTGTACAGACCAGACAGTACTGGAGGGTATTCAAAAGAAATGGGATAGGGTTGTGTGGGTACTACGGAAATTCCCTGTGGTGAAAGTCTCCGGAAGTGGAATTGACAGGAGAAGAGCAAATAATGTACTCCAGTCTCGCCTCCAGCTCAACTTACATTTACTCTCCTACGATCTGACGATTAGTCAATGCCAAAAAAAAATACTTTCCAGTTTCCAACCGAATTTCCAATAGCGACCATGTACGTATGTACAGATACTGTAGCCGCGCGGTCTGTCTTAATCCAACCCATGCATGCATTCATTCTATCCAGGCCAAATCGGAAGGAAAATTCCCGTAGGATTTTTTATACTAATCGCATCATCATTTTTCGTCCAAAAACAAACCTGTTGGGAAATATTCCAAAAAATCATAGGTGAAGTAAGAAAAAGTCGAGAGAACCCCGTAGTCATTGATTGTCTTACATTCCAGACACATATTTGTACATATAGTGAAATTGTACTGGGAATGGAAGAATGGAATTAGGGAAAGTATGAATAATAAGAATTACACTGAATTCTGAGAATTTGTGCCCGGGAATACATTCTACTCCTGCTCCCGGTGTACCTACCTGGTCTAGTTGACCTAATTAATTTATTCACCTTTCGAGTATTATGTAAAACGTAGAACTCTGGATAATGAGAATTTAGTTAAATAGACTACCCTCATCTCTCTCCACTCAAATTTCAAAGAAAATTGAAACTTTTCTCAAGAGAACTTTTACTATGGATGAGAAGAACAACCTGATTCCAGAGAATTTTCCCTTTGAGGTCATTCCATTCCTTCAACTAACTTTTTCTCTTTGTGATGTTGCGTTTGCATGAGTTGAATTCCCATGCAGTTAGAGTTCAATCTGGTTAAAAGGGGTCGAGCGTCTTTTCATAAGAAGCTAAGCAGAAAATGTAAAGTAAAATGAAGAAAATAATCAATTCCATGTTCAGAACCAAAACTCCACGTCAGAATTTTGAATGTATCTCTAACTTTTGACCTGAGAAGAGAAACAATAAACTCAGTCGGGCAAGGAAGATACGTGCACAACAGCAAACAAGCCTGACCTGGTTCATTCCGGTTGGACAAGTAGTGTAGCATATGTAATGCAAGATGCATATGAGACTCTAGTCACTCTAGGTTCACAAGGGAAGCATTTTGCATGTAAATCACACACGCACTCTAAAATGTCCTCAGTGAGTTGGGTACAAAATCATACAGAATGAATTCCCTGAGTTTAACACTTGGAAGAGTTTCCTTGTCAAATGCCATATTTTGAGGAATTCAACTCATGTGCTCACTCAGCTAGCTCAATTGCCTCAGGCTAGAATGCTTCCATATCTCTACATTCAATGTTGTGTATCCTTTTGTTCTTTCTCCGGGTTTTCTCAGAGAGACCGACTTCCGATTAGCCAGCCTACGCTGCCATGTGTACATGCTCCACTTATCTCTCTGTATTATATACAGTGTGGTTCATAATCATGCACTCCATATATACCAATTTTTATGGGGACGCGACTGCACTACTGACAGGTAAAAATGATGTTGGATTGGATATGGGACACCCTGTATGTTGTCCAAGTGAATGCAATGCATGGCTCGAAGGGTTTTTTGACGGTGGAGCGGAGACGAAGGAAGCGGAGAAAGTCGATTTCTCCAATGGAATTGCATATTTGAGCGTCATTTTCCGCCTGAGTCTAGTCAAGTCTGTTTCCCCCTGAGGGGGGCAAAGGGAATTCCACTGCCGTGGAACATATGTCTAATATTCATGCACTTAGCAAAGGAGATGGGCCCAAGGCAAGGCAGGGCAAGGGAAAACGTATACGTAAAGATACCAGTCCCGACAGACAGTCCCACTTCCAATTCCTAAACCCGGCTGGCTACATTTTTTACCAGCCAAAGAGATTCTTCTTTATACAAATGTGTGGTTCCTTTGCTTTCCTTTGCCTACTTGCCCATGCAAACCTCGTCTTGAACTTTGTCCTTGCTCTTTTCAGCTCAATAATGCTCAGGTGTTTGGACTTTGATCTCCCAAATGGCTTTAATCTCTTAAATATCCAACATACATACATTTTACTTCATAGTCAGACAGACTGACTCCCAGACATTCCAACCTTGGGAGTCATTTCCGCTCTGGCTCAGGTGCACGTAGGTCATTACTTTCTTTGAGTCATTTGCTCAAATTACTAATGGATTCTTTTCCATTTGGCCCATGAAGGTTCCCTGTATACTCGGAGTATTAACATGTGGCAAAAAATAATGTAAGAATTTGTTTTGTATTTTAGGCAGCTGACCAACGAAGAATAGGAAGCCGGGAACCGTCCGTGTCCCCCGTTGAGATGGTGAGAGATGACTTTGCGACAGGTCAAAGGGCATTCATGGACTCTGTCCTCTCCAAAGGTGGACGTTTGGTCGTCGTCACTCACCCAAGAACTGCCAACAATCAAAAAGAACTGACCGTCGTTCGTGGGGAGTATCTTGAGGTGAGAAATCCCGAATTTCGAATAAAATAACCACCAAAAATCAGATATAAAAAATCAGAGCCCAAAAATGGTGTCGTTGCTGGTTAGTGCGTTACAAAATTAAAGAAACAGAACAGATTTTTTCCTTCTTCCTATTTTTGCTGGCATAAGGAAAGTTTCTTTTACGATACTGAAACAGATATTACAAGGAGGGCAGGGCAATTAGGAATTACTCCGCTCGAGCTCCTCTCCGACAGAAAAGGTTTATAACTTACGCACTCTTATCTTTAATTTGCATAGAATAAAAAACTCCTCTTTCATTTCCTCTCTCTCTCACCAAGTTTTTTTACGGAGAACCGAAAAAAAAGATAAGGCGGTAGCGGATCGCGGTGGCGGTGTAAGAAGAATCAACTGATAAAAGTGTTTTTTACGACACAAAATGTTGGCAGGTTCTTCTGGTCCACATGAATAACAAGGATGATTTTTTTATGACTCAGAAAAACCGCATGTGATTTCACAAACTGTTCTTTAAGTACATCCGTTAAGGTTAAATCGATTTTCCTTACTTCCTGGCATTCTTGATGCCTGTAGGGATTTTTTTTTAAAATGTTCTGTAGTTTGCACAAACTTTGCCTCGTGGTTAATTTTTTTTGCAAGCCGATTGCTGATATAAAAATGGGTGGGGTTTATACGTAGATACCGTATTTTTTAAATAAAAAATAAAACGCCGCGTGCGTGCGTTCGTGGTTTTCCACTTTAAAAACTCAATTCTTTGGAAGTTCATGTTTGGAATAGAGTAATAATCGTTTTCTTTGGGTCCCAGTTGTCTACTAAACTTAACTTCCATTCCAAGAAAAAAAATGACACCTTGGGTTAGAAGAGTATAATCGGGCGTGATCGACATAGTTTAGAAAAATGGACGGACAGAGGGCTAGTGTACGTAACGTACGTAATGGAACGGTTACGAGTCTCATCATAATAAAATTTTATGTTTCGTACTACATATACCAAGCAGCTTCTTAAGAAATTTTTTCGGGTGACCCGGGTTGCCATGAACGAATGCCAGATCATTAACTGCTAAGAACCGATAAAAATAATGCTTTACTTACTGAACTTGGGAGTATCCTTTCATTATCCGCCGATATTCGCCTATTCGAAAGTAATTGGAAATAACGCGTGTCTGCCTGCCTGCCCCAAGCTAGAGCAAAATAAAAGGTGTGCCTGGAATGATTGGCCGTAAAACCCAGTACAGTCACAGTACAAATATGAGTGTGTAATTACAAGGGATATGACCCTTAAGTTCCCAGATTCCACACGAACGAGTATTCCGTCTATCGTAGAAGTCAAGGCTCACAATGAAAGGATTCGACCTTCCAATCTCGATCATCTTTCCATATTCGTCAACCACACATTTCTCTTATCACGTTTTCTTGGAAAATCTTTGAAAATGAAAGTAGGGAAAGTCGCGAGATGCAGCCGTGCCGTGTAGTAAATCAACAATCCAAACTATTTCCCAATTTTCTGGGAAAATGTAACCGTGTGCGTGTGTCAGTGCGCTAGGAATCTTATGAACGACAAATATTCCTAGAAAAGTACATCTTTGAGTTGTAAATGGAAATAGTCAATTGTATTGCATTCGGCTCAAACAAATAACCACAAATCTTGCTTGCTCCACATATTTTTTTTCTAAATAGTATAATTTACATTGTTTGTATTGGTAGGTGTTGGATGATACGAAAAAATGGTGGAAAGCCCGGAATTGGAAATCACAAGTTGCTCATGTCCCACACACAATTGTCAGCGAACTTTCTCAGGTAAGAAGAGTGAAATAAGAAAATGTAACTTTTTTCTTTTCGTGTTTTCTCTTTGGAGACTCATGCATGTCAATCAAGACAAGAGTGTGTGTGTTTTTCTTGGTGTACTGTACTTGCACTGCACTGCACTGCACTACATTGCATTGCATTGTATTGTATTGTGTACACAGTACAGTACAGTACATACTTACATTCCAGACTACTTGTCTTGACAGACAGAGAATCCTTTGACATGATATTACACTTTCATTTTCTCACAAATGTCAATTTGACTAACGATGAGGGTTCGGAGTTAGGAAACACGATTTATTCCAACACACACCAAACACCCAAGCTTTTGTTTATTTTCCTTCGTAGTTTTAAACGAGAAATTGAAATTGGACTGTCAAGAATCATTTATCTTCCAGTGGTTTCTTTTGTGAACTACGTACTGTACACATTTCCCACAAATCCTGGACTCTTTTCATGTGGACGGGACGGGTCTTTATGACCTCTTCCCTAAACAATACACTAAAATCCTAACAAAGTTCTTAAGAATTAAAAACGGTTTTATTATTAAAAAAATCTGTAGAATTCCTGGTCAGAAACTTAATTAAAATATGTAGATTTTAGTAGAAGTTAAATTATGATGCTTTGTTCAATCCTCGTCATATTTGGCCTAAGGAAGGTACCAAATGTCAACTGGACAGCCATCGCTATGATATGTGATTTTGTAGCCTAAAATGAATTGTCTAATCGAATTTTTTTTTTCTCTGCAGGATCAATCGTCATCTTACCACAATGAAAATGGTCGTTCAGGTAGGAGATTTTATTGAGCCCCATCTATCCGTAGTTGTCTATGTGTGCGTCCCGTCTCTATGTTATTCCACCCACCCACCCGCCCCCTCATCCACTTCATCCCCCCTCAAAAAAACTTCAGCTCTTCATTTTCTTCAGGGAGCGTCAATGTGCTTCGCCCTAGGTTTTAAGTTATTCTTGTCTAATTTTATTGACACCTTTGTAAATAAATAAGGTCAACTTGTAGTGTATATGTTAAGGTCATGTCACGTCATGTCATGTCAGGTTATGTTATGTTGTTGCTTTGCCATTATTATTTTTTTTCGACTTGAAGGAAGAGATGAAGACTTTTTTGCCGAGTTGATGACCGGGACATAAATACACACATTAGATTATGATTATTAAAAAAATGAATGACTGACAGCATAATGCTACTATTTTTATTGTGCATTTCAATCCAAATAAGCCAGAGAGTTAAAAAAATGTTTTACACCATGTAGATCTGATTTTATTTTACACGACCATAATGAGTGCCGAGTGTCCTAACCGGAACTGTTACTGCTACTGCTGCTACTGAACTTCCTATGATAAAGTGCCATTTTGAAAGGGAAAGATAGAAAGGGAAGGTTAGAGATAGAAAATGGACGTTAATTGTTAAGTTTGCAATTACAATGTGCTAAGTTTTGCAGTGAGGCCGTCTAGCTTAAGGTATTTTCATAGTCGTATCATGCGTGATGGAACAGTTATACGTTTTACTCTAAATCAACAATAATTGCTCACATTGTCATTGTCTATCACATATTTTAGGTTAATTACATAAGGTTTTTAGAAGTAATGCTATAGACATGGGTATATACATTAAACCCAAATTATTTTAAATAGGAAAATGTAATTAATTTCATAATCTGTTCAAACCGGACGGACTCTTTTATTTTATTTTGATTAATTAATTCATTCATGTAATTAGGAAAGGTATTTTGAAATACCAATTCGTACATGGACAGGATATTTTATTTTATGTCAATGACAGTAATGTCCGAGGGGACACTTTGTGCTATGCATGTATGAAATGGGCTATTAATCTGTACAACCTATAAAAAAATTTACCCAATTTGACCACACTCCACCTTGGAGTCAATTAATTAATTTAAGCTAAGCTAATTAGATAATCGTAGAGAGGGTGTAAATGTAAGTCTGTAATTACCCATTGTATGTAACGTATTTAGTTGAAGGTATGGTATTAGGACTATTCTGCGATTATGGGGGAAATATTTCTTTTTTTATTTTGGCGGCTTTTGCAATACAATATATACAGTATGCGTACTTAAGTAAAAGTAATTAAATTAATAAGTTAATTAAGATACACACATTACAATACCCGCATAATGCATATTACATGCATACATAGGGTTGAATTTTCAATTAATTCTCTGTACAATCTCATTGAATGATCTGAATTAAATTTGGAAGAAACTGAGAGAGATCACATTCCACAGTAATATTGTCCTTGTTTATTCAATTCATGACAGTTTTTTTTAACTTTGAATGAATTGCTCGTGTATTAATTGAACGTAATAGTTCAGCTAGCTAAAGTAGTTGTAGTTATTTTTAACAATAGCTTTGCTTTATGTAGTTTGCCTTGCTTTAAATGTGTTGGGAGATCGTTTTGCTTTATTCGTTATGTGTTCCTTTAATTGTTGGGTATTTTGGAATCGTTTCTGCATTGGTGACTGTCCACATAATTGACATGATAGGGGATCTCACAGGTGGCAAGAAATTGAAAGCTAATGTAGCGCACTGTATATCGTGAATTGCAAATGGACACCTCAGCTAATCTTTTCATTGCATAACTGGTGCCAAAATATGATTGCCCATTGTGGATATCGATATATGCTAGCGTGCATATTGTTCATGGCAGCCAAGGAATGATTTCTCTTAATTAAGCTAATTTAAAAAATCGAGCGCGCGACATCATGTTGCGGGTTTGAACTTTGGACATGTTGAATGTTGACACCTGGACACTTCCTCATTGTTTCTCCATTGACTCTGTTCATTTTTACTCACATTGGAGTCTTTTGTCCAGACATGCATACATACATGTACATGAACTGTTTACTTTCCACGTCACTCCATTCAAACTTTTCCTTTGTTCTCAAAATTACGTCTCACCTCTATCCATTGTTCTCTCCAGACTGAGCGTCACTCAATCACAAAACAAAAAGTCAACTGCGGACTAGGCTAATTTGATTTTGTAACAGTTGGCAATGTATAATAATACACAGAGTGCATGGCTGTGGCTTCTCTCATTCGTACTCTTAATCAAAGCGACAATAATTTAATGGAATTCATCCACCAAATGTTTCCTCTATTTTTCAAGAATTTCAGGTGATTCATAATCATTAATGCTACGTGTGGAAACGTAAGATATACATTTCGTAGAGAACTTAGCGCATGCTAATCGCTCGAAGCAAGCTGTATGCTCTAGTGCCATCTAGAAAACAAAAACTTTCGACAACAATTTCAGGAAATTAGTTTGCATCTCAATGAATCCAATATGGCCGGCTTGCCTTTCGCCTGTTGTTGTTATTGTCGTTGTAATTCTTGTGTTGTTGTAGCCTTGGATTAGTCATTAGGATTAGCCGTACGCACGGTGAGAGTGGAGCCATCTAATTTTCTAATTTGCCTTCCTAACACCAAAGTTAAATGCTTTCTGTAGGAGATTGGTCTTCTCCAAGCTCATTGGACTCAGATGATGATGGACTCCCGTCAGGGCGCAGACGTGGGGGAAAAGAAAAGATGCCACCTCCACCACCACCCCCAGCCCCACCACAAGAGAACGCTGCTAATGCTACAAATGGACACACAGCTTATGAACCTCTCAAATCATCACCGATTCCGAGAGCACCGGTCAAGAGAGCTAGTAAGTCATGGTTTTTCTAATTTTCCATTATTTACGTATGACCGCAGCATATGAACCCATTCAGAAATTCGGGATTTGAAATTCGACGGTCAAGGATCATTTGTACTTGTCGCTCAAACTTTTTTCGTGTTAACCCCAGAGGAAATGATTGAGTCGACACTTGATTAACTTGTCCTGTTCTGTGGACACCTACATTTAAAAAAAATGTGAGACAATGCAGAGAGTAATAGTTTTTCTCGTTCAATCATTTAGAAAAATGTAGTTTTTTTTTTAGATCGTGTGAGTGTCCTTGTAGGTTGTACTGTAGTTAGTTATTGAGTTAAAGGAAATGGGTTAGGAGAGAATAAGTGTAAAATCAATTGTCTCAACCTGAGAAAGCATGGAGGTTTCCTCGAGTGAATTATGAATTTCTTTCTTAGTTCTAGTTTTATAATAGTCTCGGAGTGAGTATTCGGGTGGATAGGACTAGGACTTGTACTGGATGACAAGTGTCCGTCCGTCCGCTGCCAGTGCAGTAGTTTCACAAATGGTCTAGACTCCTTTTTCCTAAGGAAACTTTTCACTCAGCAGGTCGTCGCCAAGAATTGTAAGGATAGCCTCTCAAAACATCAATCTTTTCTCCAGGGACCTTCAAGGAAAACCATTTGTTTCAAACTCTGAACTGAACTGAACAGGAGCTCATGGTCTCCATCCACTCGATTGCTCTTTAGATTAAATATAACAGGAGGAACTTTACATGGACAAATCACAATCCCACGTGTGTGTCTTCTGAGTCGGACAACTCTTTCAAATCAAATCATATTTTGGAAATTGGAGTTGTACAATGACAATGACAGACTCAATTTTTAACCCTCAATCATTTCTGCACAAAATATCCAATTTTCGTATGCGTGCTATATTTTTTTTTATCAAAGCACGACCCCTGAAATTTTTTATTCTAGTTGGTTTTCCATCCACCAAGTTGTTAATAGGGTTAATTAGTTAGTGAACCATGTGACCGTTAAATAATTAATTTGACCGATACGTGCCGTCTAGTGAGATACAAAATGTGCATGTGCTAATAAATAATGTGTAAATAAATGAATGAATGAATAATTTCATTTCAGCTCTGACTGAGGAGAAAGTTCAAGAAGAATTGGAGAACGTGTTGAGAATTTTCCGTGAGAAACCACACCTTGAGATTCAAAAAACGCCTGAGGTCTATATCAACCAACACTCATCTCCATCTGAGATCAAGGAATGGTTGAAAGCAAAAGGTTTCTCTGAGAAAATCGTTCGACAACTCGCTGGAATGGATGGGAATGAGTTATTCAGTCTCAAGAGAAAACAGCTCGAGGACTCTTGTGGGAAGGAAGAAGGGAGTCGACTGGACTCACAGATCACCATCTCCAGAAATATATCTGGGGTAATTAACCACAGTTAAATGTTCTACACACACCCTTTTCCCAGACCCCATCCTTCCTTATCCTCACGGGTAGTTAATAACAATTGTCACTCTGTTAGTCAAGATGGCCGGCCGTTTTCAAAAATTAATGAGACATTACATTATGTATGTGCAGAATTTAACGTGGGAATTACGGCAATGCATGTGATCACCATTAGGAGGATAATTTTTAAGTAACGTCACTAATATTTTCGATTATTTTTTGAACAGTTCAAAACTGCTCGTTCTTCTGAGCTAAGAGCAATCCTGGCCAGAGCCAGAGCCAAGGCAGATCGAGATGGAGACAATGATGATGAAGATGATGGTCTGCCATCTCTTAGGAACCAAATCAACAAATCCCAGCCACCTCCAGAACCCAAAGCAAAAGAAAATTCCAGAGCCAAAGAGAATTCCAAGATTGTGGGGGGTGGTGTGAAGAATAATAATAATAATGCGATCAAAACACGTCCAGTGATTACGAGACCACCTCCACCACCAGCAGCTTCCTCAAAACCAAAATATGACATTTCAGATGACTCTGACTCATCAGATGATTCCATGGATGGGAAAGGAACGCTCGGAAAAATGTTGAAACAAAAACGTGGAGAAATCATGAGAAATAAGTAAAAAAAAAAAAAACGAATCAGTTCGGATGATAACGGATTTTGAGTTAACGAATTTTAAATACAATTTTGAAGTAAGATGGACGGTGGACGCGGTGGGGCTCTTCCTCCTATAATTTTCTATATAAAAAAGAATCAACTATTTAAGGAATGAAAAGATGAACTATTAATTATTTTAAGGACTCAAAATATGATTTGCCATAATTATTTTTTCGTTGGATCTCTATACCTGTCCATACTTATATGTAATGCTGCTAACTATATCATAAATTATGACTTCGAGTATACGCACATAACGACGAATTTTTTGATTCATTAATTTAGAATTGTCCTACCTTGTCAGTTTAGTAATGTAAGGAATACGTACATAACATATTACGGGGTGTAACAAGAAAGGCGATTACAACTGATCCACCCCGTATATGAATTTTTGCGATTCAACCCCAATGTAATTATAAACTGTAAATTAATGATGATTTGACCTTTGAAGATACAGTGCTTGATTCATCTAAATATTTTAAGTGTTGTATTGTCTGTGTCTTATACTGTATTTAATCTAATAAAATAAATGATTTATCTCTCACGATTAGTTTTAAATTTAATTATTGAATTTTTGCACTAATTAAGGGTTCTGCTTCTATACTTGATTGAACTCTTCTTCTTTGTGTCAAATTGACGCGACAAGACGTGAACACGCACAGCATACTACATGACATGACACGACGGCTCAATTTTATTTTACTCAAAAAACGCTAGTATAGTAACCACCACAAGACTTTGAGACTGAATTGATATCGGTGACTCTTGTTAAGAGTTGAGGAGTTGACTATCCCGTACATAAACTTTTCCTCCTCCATTTCTGACTCTCTAATATCTTCAATGATTTGTTATTTCTACACGGAGCCACATTGTGAATATTGATTTACCAATACATACGTCTAATTTGTCATTCGTGTTCTACAAAGAATGAATCTATACACTGAATGAACATACGGACGAAGAATGACTAAACCTGATTATAACCTACATGGAACAAGTTACCTTAATGAAGCATCAAACCGAAATTCCCGTTTTTTTTCTTCAATAAATATGAGTCGAATTTATTATCAAAATTATACAGAATAAGTTGTGAAAATATTTTGTTAATTGAGCAATGATGGGTCTTCTGCTTATGATCTTCTGAAGTGGAAGTGAACGCGGAGGACGCGGACGCACATCTGATTTCCTTTGTCCCGGTGAGTCCAACCATGATGCGAGAGAGACACGTGATTAGAATCTCGAACAGGAGGAAGATGTCTTGAATAAACTGGATATGATGAATAAGTACTCCCATGACTGGATGAATACTCGGAATGACGTAGTGGTGCTGACGCATGACCTACTACTACGGACTACTACTACTAAGGCAGGATCTCAACTTTGCAAAATGCTGGAATTGAAAACAAAAAATGTAATTAGGTTTTTGAACCCATAATTAATTCAATCGTGTCTCAATGTATTTCTAATCTTACCCTTGGGAAGGGGAAGATGAAGATGTCGAAATATCGGAGATCCGAATAGGACGTGGTACTTCAAATATAGTAGCCCATATTGTGAGCCAGAGTCCCAGAAGGCATTCAACGGATCGAGTTACAACGATCATCCATGTTTGGAACTGTCATGAATCCTTGTCTTCTCTCCAACGGAAAACTAAGTATGAGAGACGGACTCCAAAGTACTCGTTTTTATACCATTTTTTAGAGCGGAAGTGAAAGGGCATTGAACAAGGAAGTGTTTTTTGAATAATGTTCCGGTCAATTGTATTCGAAACAATCAAGTCATTAAATTTTTTTCAAAAAGAGCCTACAGTGCCATGGACGAATGGAAATAACACGCCGTACCCGGAAAATAAATAAGTTCCATTATTTCCTTGTTTATATTTAAGACAATAGCCCGAACTTGAAATAATTTCTTAACTGCAGTGTAAAAGCTACTTTTAAGCTTTAACGAACATTGTAAAACTTCTTGGAATACTTTACTGCTATGCTACCATTCACCATATGCCTTCATGCAAAAACAAAAAAAAATTGAACTTTTCAATTAATTTATGCATGTATTACTCCATATTACAAGACCCAATACTCCAATTACAATTAGTTCTCCATATCTAACACATGATGAAATTCAAATGCTTCTGTGGCACAAGTTTTTGAAAAAAGTATAACTGTTGAAACATTTCTATTAATTCCAATAGTGAATGACAGAACGACAGGATTAGCCGTCGAATTAATTTTTTTAATCAATGAACATGCCGGAGTGTTTTTTGATTTGGTAATATTCGCCGCAACATATATTTCACTATTTAATAATAGGAAAAAAAATTACTGGTGTTACAGTACTCCAGTTCTACAGCTACAGGTCTAGAAGGATTTTTCCAACAGAGCCAGGAATGTGTAATTCTCAGAATGATTACTGAATACTAATGGTCAACACAATTTGCAATAGATTATGATCTGACCGTTGCGTTGGTAGTAATGTGCAAGGTATACAGAATTATTAACTTCCGCTATTACAAGAACTAAGAACTGTACAAATACGAGACAGATAATCAGGTACGTGATTAACTTCTCAGTTTTAGATTCGTGCTGTTCAATTACCAACCTTGAAAATTTTATTTATAGTACTGGATTCTCCTTCATCGTGTCCAACTGAGCGACGCGACATGAAAACAATCAATCACGACTCAATATTAAGAATTCTAAAAACCCTACTATGTTCAATAGCACAGGTCCTGGAGACTGAATTGACACCAAACACGTGATGCTACTCAAGAGACACATAATTTTATTTTTCGGTCCAAATTTTTCTGAATTATGTTTTAGATAGCATACACATGAACATAAAAAGATTTTTATAATAGAAGAAAGAAGTAATTTTTAAGGTGAAACTACAAATCGATATACATTAAATACCACAATAGAGAATGAATAGCTTTCCTGGTTAAATTTCGAAAACAAATCGTAAGGATGCCGTCGGGAAGAAGTTTGGTACACTTTCTCTGCTGCCATTTCTAGATCTCATCTAAATAATAAAAGAAACGTAATTAAAGAGAGAATGAATTCTAATAAAACTATTTTGGAGATGGCATGTTGTACCGTACCGATAATAGCACATTCTATAAACATATTTGACTTACTGGTTCATGGCGTCTTCCATCACCACCTCGGCAGGCTCATCATTCTCTTCTTCTGTACGCTTCCATACCATTTCTGGCTTTCTACAGAATAGCCAGTCCAGGAGTTTCTGCCAATTTGTTCTTGGAGCCTTCACCTTGTAACGACGATCGATTTCTGTCCGAGCTACTGCACACATTTTTCGGAATTCTTTGCTCTGTTTCCTTCCTAGGCGACCTAGCTCCTTCCTGATAATACGATTCTGCCTGGGGGTGTTTGATAAGGACATTCTCTCGAATACTTCGTCGAATTGCCTTCCTATCTCCATACCATTGTTAAAGTGTCTGTGGAATTCAGCCGACATGCCAGTTGGAACTTCAACAGCGTTATCCTGAGAGGATGGCACTTCCTCTGCCACTTGGTCTCTGTGGGTTTCTGACACAGAACCCATTAGTTGGTCACTGAATTTTAAAGACTGGTTGACTTGATGTTTAAGGTTTGAAACCAGAAATATGAATGCCATATGGAATGAAACAATGGACGATTTTCCAAATCGAAAAGCGAAAGTGTCCTTGAGGGTGTTTTTTTTCGCATATGATTTTGTGGCACATTTAGTTTTATGGACTGTCGTCATTTGGAAAAAATAACAATGACTATGACGCGTACGTAGTTGACTTTCGCATGTCTAATCCGTACAAAGTTACTACTTATAAACACAATGGAAAGAAGCAATAATAAAAATTGTTATTTTATGCCTGGTATGATATGATGGCAAATTAAAATTTGAAAACGTCATGGTGAGAAATGTCTTATCATTTCCTTGTGCGAAGAGTTCGATTCCATTGGACTACAATGTTTAGTAACAAATTCTGAGAGAATTTTTGGCACTCCCACAGGATTACATCATCTGGTTGGTATAAATGAAAGACAACCCAATCTGTGCGGAAGAAGTACACGGTAATGCTGGATCATGCCTTGCGATTGAATTTGGTAGTAGTTTGTTGGAATTTATTTCTGAGTCCGAGAAAACATGTAGGCGCCCTGTTTTCTAATCCAATGACAAACAATGTGATGGACAGAATCAACAAAGGAGGTTAGTTGATGACACGCAACTGACGCAACCCTACCCAATAACAAAAGAATATAAAAAAAATCATTTCATATTTTTTACATCGTCGGTCTTCAGTTTTAAACCATAAACTTCTTAAGTCGACCTTATTTTAATTTGCCAACCTTTTTATTTTGACTTTGAATCCAAATTTCTGCTCTAAATAAATTGTGTCTTGCGCTTACACTCCTACGAAATTTAAAACCGACTTCCAATCAAAATTATTTTGAAGACCATTTAATATGCCGAGAAAATCACGGAGTAAGAACAGGAATTAATAAAATAAATAATTTATCTCTCACCATTTGTTTTAAATTCCAATTATTGAATTTTTGCACCGAGGGATCTGCTTTTATACTTGAAATCTTCTTCGTTAGTTGCAAATATAGAGGGACAAGACGTGAACACGCACACCATAAAGGACACGCAGTTCAATTCTGTTATTTCTATATAATTAGAAAATGCTAAAAGCCTTTGTGACAACAAATTGATGGGAGACTGAATTCATATCGGTGAGTCTTCTCAAGAGTTAAGGAGTTGACTATCCCGTACATCTAATTTTCCTCCTCCATTACTGACTGTCTAATATCCTCAATAATTTGTTATTTCTACAGCGAGCCATATTGCGAATATTGATTTACCAGTACACACATATACCGAATTTATCATTCGGTAATGTAAAGAGTGAATCTATACACTGAATGGACATATGGATGAAGAACGACTAAACCTGATTATAGTCTACATGGTACACGTTACCTTAATCAAGCCTAACACCGAAATTCCGCTTTTTTCTTCAATAAATACAACTCAATTTTATTCTCAAAATTATACACAATGTGTTGTGAAAATATTTTGTTAATTAAATAATGATGCGTCGTCTTCTTATGATCTTCTGAAGTGGAAGTGAATGCGGAGGACGCGGACGCACATATTATTTCCTTTGTTACGGTGAGTCCAACGATGAGGATGGAAAGACACGTGATTAGAATCTGGAACAGGAGGAAGATGTCTTGAATAAACTGGATAGGATGAATAAGTACTCCCATGACTGGATGAATACTCGGAATGTCGTGATGCTGATGGCAGGCATACCACTACGGAAACGGATTAGGCAGGATCTCAACTTTGGAAACGCTGGAATTGAAAAGAAAAGATATAATTAGTTTTTTGAACCCGTAATGCCATAATTAATTCAATTATGTTTCATTGTATTTCTATTCTTACCCTTGGAAAGGTCAAAATGTCGAAATGTCGGAAGTCGGAATAGGACCTGGTACGTCAAATATAGTCGCCTATATTGTGAGCAAGAGTCCGAGAAGGCATTCAACGTTTGAGACAGTCGCCACATGAGCCCTTGTCTTCTCGCCAACGGAATATACCTTGTATGAGAGACGGACGCCAAAGTACTCGATTTTATACCATTTTCTAGGGTGAATTTGAAAGGGCATTGAACAAGGAAGTGTATTTTGAACAATGTTTCGAAAACAGTAAAGTCATTCAAATTTTTCTAAAAAGAGCCATATACCACGGACGAATTGAAAGAAGACGCCGTAACCGGAAAATAAATAAGTTCCATTACTTCCTTGTTTACATTTAAGATAATCGCTATAACTTGAAATAATTTTTTAACTGCAACAGCTACTTTTAAGCTGTACCAACATTGTAAAATTTCTTGGAATGCTATAATGCTACTACCATATTTACCATGTCTTCATGCAACACACAAAATGGAAACTGTACTTACTGAATGTGGGTAGTTTTCGTAATTATTTGGTTTCCTCCAATATAAATATTGCTAGTACAAGGAGTACATTCCTTACAGAACTTAATCTGTGAGAAAGGATGTACGTGTGGATGTGACGTGATAATTTATACGATATGGCTAGTGTATATTGCCAATTAAAATTTATGCATGTATTTTCGAGTGCTCATGATATAGAAACTATTTCCATATTACAAGACCCAAAGCTCCAATTACAATCAAGGTTCCATATTTCACACATGATGAAATTCAAATGCTTCTGTGGCAGACGTTTCTGAAAAAAGTATAAATATAGAAATATTTAAAGGAATACCGGTAAATGGCAGAACGGCAGGACTAGCTGTAGTTGTAAAATTGATTTTTTATAAATTATCAATTTAATCAAAAGTGCTTCCAGAGTCAGAGTCAGAGTCAGAGAAATTTTTATTAAAGTCATAATGTACCATACAGCCATTCAATTCAGTAAAATAACCAATTTGATAAGTTGCTTCCAACTGTGCGACTCAAATTCTATTTTAAAAAAACTGCTATGATCAGTACGACGGGACCTTGAGAATGAATTGACATCAAACACGTGATGCTTCCCACGAGTTGACAGTTTTGTACACATAATTCTTTTTCAGTTCAAATTCTTTATTACGTTTTAGATACCAATTGAACATAAAAGAATTATTACTAATTATTAATTGTGGAAGACAGATGTAAATTTTGAGAAACAACAGTAATACACAACTTTAAATACCAATAGAGTTGTCTTTCTTTGTGTAATTTCGAAAACAAATCGTATGCCAAGAGGAAGGAGTGTTTCACTCACTCCTTAACTTCAGGCTGTGCACCTTTCTCTGCATCGTATGCTACCATTGGATTGATTTGGTTGATCCCGTCTAAATAATAAAAATATAAATTAAAAAGAGTAATTTCTAATAAACCTATGTTGGAGATAATAAAATGGCATGTTTAACGATAGCAAATTCATTCAAACATTTTTCACTTACTGGTATACACAGATGATCCTGCTGCCAATCCTTCGTCATTATTTTCAAAACCGTAGTTGTCTTGCATGGCGTCTGCCATCCCCACTGCGGTAGGTTCATTATCATTCCCCACCATCTCTGGCTTTCTACAGAATAGCCAGTCTACGAATATGTCAAACTTTGACCTCTGCACCTTGCACCGCCGCCGATCGATAGCCCGAGATAGCGCCAACATTCTTCTATACTCCTTATTCTCTTCCCTGTTTAGGCTACGTAGATCCTTCTTGATTTTGTCTAACTCACGGGAGTTGGTTGATATAGAAAGTCTCCCGATTATTTCGTCGAATTTTCTTTGTCTCTCCGGAGAATTGTTAAAATATCTCTGGAGTTCATCCTCCGGAGAAGGCAAAATCGCCATGTTGGTGCTTCCAGTCTTTGGAACTTGAGCAGTGTTATCCGGAATGGATAATGCCACTGCCTCGGCTACTGGTTCTCCCTGGGTTTCTGATAAAGGACCCATTTGAAGGTCACTGCTAACTTCAACACCCGTTCCGGTGGTTGATATTTCGGAGATGGGTATTTCTTCACTCATGGTCTTCGATTGAATTTTGAAGACACAGGATAAGTTGGTGTTTAAGGTTTGAAAGGCGAAATATGAAGACCATATGGAATGAAACAATGGACGATTTTCCAAAACGAAAGACGAATAAGCGAAAGTGTCCTTGAGGGTGTTCTTCTCGCCTATGATTTTGTGGCACGTTTAGTTTTATGGATTGTCGTTATTTTGGAAGAAATGGCGATGACGCCTACGTAAAGTTGACTTTCGCCTTTCCAATCCACACAATTAAGTTACACTACTTAAAAACAATAGAAAAAAAGGGCAATAATAAAAATTGATATGATGACCAATTAAAATTTGAAAACGCCATTCACTCGTTCATCATTCATATATTATTGTAAAGACTTTGTGTTTAGCTAGAAGGGAAATGCCTTATCATTTCATTGCGGTAAGAGTTCGATTCCATTTGACTACAATGTCTAGTGACAAATTCGGATAGTATTTTCATCAATCCCACAGGATTACATCATCTGGTTCTTATAAATGAAAGACAACCCAATCTATGCGGAAGTAGTACGAGGTAATGCTTGATCATTATGATCATATCATATACCATGCGATTGAGTTTGTTGGAATTTATTTCTGAGTCCGAAAAAAAAATGAAATCACCCTGTTTCCCAAACCAATGACAACCAGTGCGATGGACACAATCAACAAAGGCGATTGGTTGATGACATGCAACTGATGCAACCCAACCCAATAACAAAGGAATTTACAAAAAAATAATTTAATATTTTTTGACATCATTGGTCTTCATTTTTAAACCATAAACTTCCTAAGTCGGCCTTATTTTAATTTGCCAACCTTGTCAATTTGACTTTGATTCCAAATTTTTGCTCTAAATAAATTGTGTCTTGCGTTTACACTCCAACGAAATTTAAAACCGACTTCCAATCAAAATTATTTTGAAGACCTTTCAATATGCCGAGAAAATCACGGAGTAAGAATAGGAGCGGGCGTGGCCGACGAGTGAGAGAACAGTCATCGAGCTGTATCGTGGCAATCTCACCCAAGAATTCCTTCGCCCTCTTGGTGAGCTAATTAGTTGCTAGTATTCCACATTATCAATACTGTGTGTTAAGTAAAGAGTACAATTAATTGTATAGGTACAGCGTTTAAATTGTAATTTCACAAAAAAATTGGCCCAATACGGGTGATCCAGAATTGTCTGTCGAACTGAAAGCGAGAATCGTTGAGTAGACAATCTGACTCAATATATGCGAGTGTTGTCCCAAAAGCCTTAATAGAATCAATTTATCAACGTTTTAATTTTTTTAAGAACGGTGGTTCCCCTTGTCCTCTTGAAAATAAAAAAATTTATAAATATCAATGTGTATATCAAGTCTGTTGGACAAAAAAATATGCGCCACCTCAGAAAAAATACTCATTCTTAGGTTAATACTTTGAAGTTTAGAAATATTGCTCCTACTGGAACAGCATCTTACGTTAACTGATTCAGTTCACTTCAGTTGTAACTCATTTCTGATTGCCTTAAGTAACCAAATTCGAGCTCAAATTTTTACAGTGATACTAGTTATTAGTTATCGACTATTTATGGTACAATAGTTTGAGTTCGACCGCCTTACAGAAATGATGATGCAGGTAGACTAAGAATTTCTGTAAGCAGTCGGAGATCCAAAGAGCCATTAGTTCAATAATGATAATTCTGTTTCTGTGGACACTAACTACCTCTTGATAACTCAGACTCATTGGCTAATATGTATTCAGACCTTTAAATTGTTTGTCTCTCTCAACTTGTTTTTTTAAAGCGAGCAGTTTATTCAGTGATCGCGTCGCGGTTTCGGCGACCCAACATTTCCTCATCCCATCATGTAGTGTTGTTTGGTTTGACCAGGTTTAAAATGTTTTGTCCACCAATACATTTGACCACTGAAATAACATTATTTTTGTGAGCATATTGAGTAATGTAAATATTGGTAGCTGCATTTTTTAGAGAACAAAAAACTTTATCACAACACGCTGCGCAAAATTCCCTGGAAAAATGGCTTTAATTTGTAAACGGGATTTTTTCGTCGCCTTCTGACACACCTAATACATTTCATTAAACAAAAGATTTTGATCAAAATCTCTGGAAACGATAAATCTTTCTGCAATAAATAAAAGATTCCAAATTTCAGTCGGCCTAGTTACGATCCACATAATTTTGTAACGCCGGACAACACATCTTATGTTTGTTTATTTCGAAACCAGGACTCGTTGAATTTTATCCTCCTAGCTGTGACCCACCAAAAACGTCATTCTAGTTTTAGCTAAATCCAATTTCTTATAATTTCCATTTTATAAATTCAAATTTTATAATTTATAAATTCCGTTTTACAATCCATTTCTTTAACGAAGATGCAAGTCTCGTCCTTGTTATCCCTTGCTTTCAGACGAACCAGGGAGACGGTATATAAAGCTGCACCCCTATTTTATAATTTAAAATTAAAATATTCCGTTTTATATAATTTATTTCGGAAAAATCAGATTCAATTTAAAATTCAAATTAACGTTTCAATTATTTCTGGTCTCGTTTTAATTTTCAAGAATTTTATTTCTTTATTCCTAATTTAATTATTATAAAAAAATTATTTCTATACAACGAATCCTCTGTATACACTAATTCCCTCTGGTACAATGGTCTTCTGGACCAGTACCAGCAGTGGTTCGTTATACAGAGGTTTACTGAAACTACCCGATCTTGTAATCTTGAAGAGTAAATTCTAATTGATCTTTGTCTCAATTTTATACACAGCCTAATCCTGCTCAAACCCCAGCGAATCCACTTCCTGACCCCACTCAATTGCGAACAAGTTTTGGACAAATGAGCCCATCAGCTCAAGATTTCGCCTCACAAACTGAAGCTGAAGAGCGTGGCCATGATGCTGATTCTAATACTGAAGGTAAGAGGGTGTGGTCCACTTCGGAAATTCAGTTCAATACTTTGAATAGAAAACCTTTCGAACAAAAACTACTTCTGGTACTGGTGTACTGGCAATAGGAATAAATTAATTTTAATTTAATTAATTTCTTTTATAATTTAACAGCTGAAGATTTTCCTCGACGTGGAGGGGCTGCTGGTATTGGAGGAATACCAAATTCACATTACTTTCGTTTGGCTTCCCATGGAACTGAGAGTATGGACATCATTCAACCCCCAGATCATTTCCCTGACTTCTCAGACTCTGAAAATGAACTTGAAGATGGTTTACAGAATTTTCTTGCGACTCTGAACCATGACCCTTCCATTTATTTGAGCAATGTGAGCTTCCTCCCTGAAAGTCGTGCCATGACTGACGTGACCCGTGAAGACGAAGAAGATGAAATGATGACTCTTGAGGATCCATTCGCTCTCAGAGAGCGGCCAAGTACTGAGTACTCTATCGATACAATTTTACCCGTCCAATTCCAGGGTGGTTTAAGTCGCCCTGAAACTACGGACAGTGCTGATATTATTGACGGGCGTGCGGAGCCGTATTTTGGAGACGGGAGTGATTCTTGCCTTGTTACCATCATTACGCCAAGGATCTTTTCTGATACGGATGATGATGAGTTACCTTACCAGTACCAGCCTCCAACTGTAGATGGATCACTCACTACTTTGACTGATACTGATACAGATACCAGTGAAGAAGTCTGTGCCAGTCGCATCGGTAGTAACGGTAACACCGCCAGTTGTGAAGAACAAAGGCCATCATCCGCTCCATCACGAATAATCACAGAAATTCCAGAAGAGTCTTCTCCAACTCCAATCGCTGCACCACCGTCCCGGCCCATTGTTCCGGCGACCGCGCCCGCGACTAAGGCTGAGCCAGAGCCACAACCAGAGTTCATTGATCAGAAATGGCATGAAAGAATTATGACTTCATTGAATGATGCCTGGAAAAATGGTACACAAATTACATCCCGCAAATGGTCTGTTTGGGAGCCAAAAGCTTTAATTTGAAGCTCACTAATTGCTTAAACACAACGTACATAGTTTTATTCGAACTGATAAATATTAATTAGCAATATTTTCCCATGTTTCACAGGAAATGGAAAACCCTGGGTTTACGAATACGCTGCCGTTGAATTGGACATGGCATTTTCAGCATCACCCAATGCATTCTCAACTGCTGCTTATCTTATGCTCGGAGCCGATGATTTGCAATCAGCCGATCAAACTGGAACCCTCATTACCTACAGTACAAAATTTATCAAACTTTGTATATTTTTAAAAGAAAATGAATTCGAAAATCAAAATATTAAATTTATTTCTGCAATCTATTTCAGTTGGAATTCAATTCAAGAAGTGGTATTTACGAAACCGTGATAATCTCGACCTCGAAGAATTGTTGAACCCCACCGTCCAATCCGCTGCCTTTTCTATGTTGACCATGCAGAAGAATGCAGATTTCATTCCCTTCATTTGTGAGTTGTTTCGTCTCAAAGACGTTGCCAGTACTTTGGAGCCAGATGTCATGAATTTGTGCAAATGTGGAGCTTATGAGCTGGTACTTAAATCAATGAACAATTGATGTGTACTCATCCAAGGGTCCACTTTTCGAAGTATTAATGTTACACATTGTTGTATTTTAGGCCGCCATTTTCGCCAAAATATTGAACCTAAACAGTTTCGACGCTCACGCTTTCGTGATTCCATTGATTCTTCAGGGTTATGAGGAATTGACCTACGACTACCTTAAAGGGAAAGCACTTGTTCAACAAGATGTCTTGGCGTTTCTGGATGGGATCACCCGCGAATTGAACCCAGTGATGGCTTTGAGTCACTACATCAAGTGCGTTAATTGTGTTTAATTTAGTGGTAGCATTTTGCTTGACAAAGGCTGTATTTCGTTATAAATTGGGTTCGAACCCTCGAGATGATAACATGTCCTGAAAACTGTATTCAAACTTTTATGCTTACAGGGACAACAATGTTTTGAACTTAAAGAGAAATGAGTTGGATATGCGTGCCTTGAGACGTACGTGTGATCGTTTGGAAGATCTCTTTGAGACGGATCCATTTCAGATGGACGTTCGGGCACTCACAGCTGAAATGGCCGCTCAGGAAGCGAGCTCAAGTCGATTGTCACAAACCTCAGCCAGCAGTAAGGGCAGTGAGCTAGGAGAACCAACTCCTCTCCACGTTATCAAGCCACCAAACCCTGTATTTGCTCAACAAGGTACGTCCAGTGCCACTGCCAGTATGTCTTAGCGAATCTTACGATGCTATATTTGTCATGATTCTACAACTACACTTTCTTCAATATCTGTCGAAATTATGGTTAATATATCAGATTTTTATTGTAAACTTTATTTGACAGGCGGTAGCGGTAACATGGCAAAGAAGGAAGAGTCTAAAACAGTGGCACTCGGTCCGAGGAAATCAAAATACCTTACCCATCAGGAATTGCGTAAAATTATTGAGGATGCTAAAAAGAGTGGGACTCCTCTAACCCCGAAAAAGTCTGAAAGGGAAAAGCCAGGTCCTTCCAAGCAGAACCCCGATGTATCTGATCAGAAACCTGGCCCTTCTTCTCGACGAAACTAAATTTGGATAACGCCGAAATATGGAAATGGAATGAATTATTTACCCTTTTTACAAGCACATGATCAAAAGTGATATGATTTAATTATGAGCACTATAATAACTATGAGTTATCAAAATTGAATGATTAAATATGACGGCATTTAATCAACTATAGAAAATGAGCATCCTTGTTTTATTTCACTATTGTCGAGTTTAGCATTCAACACAGTCTTGTTTCATTTAAAGTCGGTTCATCATAATATTATGTAATTACGGAAGAAAGGTACCCTACATAATTGTCTATTTTGTTTAATTGATATGCATGCACGCAGGCCCGGACTGGCAACTTAGGGGCGCCTGTGGCGGTTAACATTAGTGGCATGGGGCAAACGCAAGGGGCGCCGTAATTGTCTCCATGCCCGTAATGTTAAACTTGTCGGGGCCCACTTGGCAATCGCCAACCCGTCCTTATGGCCAGTCCGGCCCTGCATGCACGTATAACTATATTTGCCACTATAATATGGACAGGATGAGCCTAATTAATTTGAGACTTAACATACGTTAAAAAAATGCAAACACAGTTTGATTCTTGCATGGTGATCTGAAATTTAAGTGTTGGTTATTTAACATTGGTAATTAATTATTGCAGCCAATTTAAGGAATGGCTGTAACACGCCAGGCTGTCTCTGGGAAAGAAGTACAACCCAGTGACTGCCCACCAGAATTGAACTGGACACTACTATAGGCTTGTTCAATGCTTGGGGTGGTTTTGGTGTGAGACTGTGGAAAACCATTAGGAGTAGCCTCTCGGCTGAGTCAGCTGGCTTAAAAACCGACTTCAGTTTCTCTATTCGGTCAGTCAGTTTTCTCCACTGTAGTGTTGAACACCTCACACCTCGGACACCTCCAACCTCCAACCTCAGTCTTTTTTTTATAATTTTGAATTTTTAAGTTCAATTAGTTGTGACCACTGACTGACCACTACCACTGCGACTACACACATTCTTCCATACCATGGGTCTCCTTAAAGGTAAGAAATATTCTATTTTTTCATTTTTTGTAAAAAAAAAAGGGGCATGAAAAATAGACGGCCATTTTGGCCATGCCATGGTGGCGTGGTGTGGGCTAGGTACGGCAAGGCAAGGCAATACATTGCGGAGAGGCGTCCCGGCTCAGATTTTGATTTGGTCTTGGTCGGTTTGTACTTAAAGTACAACACTTTTAATAGTATATATTTTTAGTATTTTATTTAAAGTACCGATTAATAATTAGGGCATCTCATAAATACATAAATTGCAAGTTCATCGTTGTCTCAAGTCTCAATGAAGGTCAAATAAAAGGGTTGGGTTGCCTGTGAGGGGACCATTGGAAGATCTCCACGAATCATGCAATTTTGAACACTTTTTGCCTCTATAAATTTTTTTCAAATAAATTAAGTTTGGCTAACCTAACCTAACCTCAATGAAAAAAAACTTAGAAAATTCATGAAATTTCTCGTTTGTACAGTTCACGGATGTGAATTAGCGGGAAGCACGGGGAATCTTTTGAGGAAATCCCAACTCCGTCGTCCGCCTCCTTGCTCAGGTATAGCTGGTAGCTGCGAGAAGGATGCGGACGACGGGTTTGGATTGAATCCTTTGGACCGATAACCATCTGCATGAAGACCAAGACAAAATTCTCGTCCGCTGATTTGAAGAATGGAACAACAACCGCATATGATGCCAACTAGTACGATCATCAATATTTGGGACAACGGTCTACGACGACAGTGACTAGTGACGATTGTTAACCTCTTCAATTAGACTTCTATTGGTGGGGTGGTGGGAATATATTGCATTGTTGTCTGTTTTGAGCAACGACAATATATCCCTACCATTCTAAGAATAGAGCATCAACGTAGCACGAAGAAAAATAACTGCCGGTCTGAGAATCACCAAGTTGGATCAATACGTCCGCAGTAGGACCTATGATGACTCACATGGGTTTGCCGATGAATTCGAATAAGTGCAGAGCAATTTCCAATCCCTTTAATGTTTGGGGCATTGTTTTTATCTTTCGACAGGAACAGCACAACCTGCCCATTCGTGTAGTACAGCAAGGAGTACTACACCAGTCGACTTGTTCGAAATGAAACTCAAAACAATGCTGGCAAAACGGCAGGCAGTGACAAATCCCTGGATTTAGGGACAACAAATTCTTGTTTGGCAGTAATGGAAGGCAAGGCTCCGCGTGTAATTGAAAATTCGGAAGGCTCAAGGACAACTCCCTCAGTTGTAGCATTCACAAAGGGTAAGATAATACAGAGAAATTGTCTTTTTTTTTCTAGAAACTATACATGATGTTTGTTTCAGTCTGCCTATCGGTCTTGAGGAAATAATTGTTCTGATATCTTAAATATGTGTTCGGAAAATAATGAATGGAATACAGAGTGTTAGTCTAATTCGACCATATTATTAATCATTTAGATGGAGAACGTTTGGTCGGAATGCCGGAAAAACGGCAGGCAGTGACAAATCCCTGGATTTATGGACAACAAATTCTTGTGTGGCAGTAATGGAAGGCAAGGCTCCACGTGTAATTGAGAATTCGGAAGGCTCAAGGACAACTCCCTCAGTTGTAGCATTCACAAAGGGTAAGATGATACAGGGAAATTGTATTTTTTTCTAGAAACTATAAGATGATGTTTGTTTCAGTCTGCCTATCGGTCTTGAGGAAAAAATTGTTCTGATACCTTTAATACGTGTTCGGAAAATAATGAATGGAATACAGAGTGTTAGTCTAATTCGACCATATTATTAATCATTTAGATGGAGAACGTTTGGTCGGAATGCCGGAAAAACGGCAGGCAGTGACAAATGCCTGGATTTAGGTACACCTGGATACAGGTAACTACCATTACCATTTTAATTTGGATTTTTCATAATTTATGGTACAGACCTTAAACCTTCTCACAGATGTTGAGAATGATATGATTGCACAGAATTTTATTTGACTTGTGACCACACCAGTACATTTCTGTGTTTTCTCTAAAAATGACATTTGAAATGACCTGTTTATATTCATCCGGTGTTTTGTTGAGAATGTTTTGTTTTTCAGGTCTTGCAATGTCTTGTGCAACAAACTCCTGCTGAGTTTTCCCTAAAGATGAACCTTTGAAATACCGCACTTGTGGGAAGACTACGGAAACTGGGGATGGAATCCAGTGGAGGAGGATTAAGTATGGAAAGTAAAAATAGGCATCCCGGAGAATCTTTTCCTGAGACCGACAAAAAAACACTACCCATTTTCGGGTGATTCTTTCAAGTAAACTCAGTTTAGTTTTGAACTCAGGCTGTGACATTACGACACATTTTTTTTTATTCACTTGCAGTCCACACGTATATTTTTGAACACAAAGTTTTGCAATGTCACTGAATAATTTAAAATTCCCTTTGTTTCTTTTGTGTCTCTTTGGTTCTATCCTAGTAGCATCTGGTTAGCATTTTTGTTATAATTCATTGATTCAGCCTTGAACGTGAAAAATAATTCGATCAGTTAGATTAGTCCGCACCCACAGCAGTGCCCAGAAATGTCTGGATTATTTTATCACGTTATTCTGATTCAAGATTGAACCACTCGCGAATAAAATTTTGAAGGAATTTTTAGACAGAGACAGATTTGTCAGATTTCCTCGAATACACAGCCAGTGAAGTTTTGACTAATATTAATGTGTGTATAATTAATTCCTAGGTCGCTATCGATGTACATCAAGTGGTTTTGTCCGCCTTGGGAATAGCTGCTACCTGTTAAGTTCTGAGATTGCGACTTGGCAAGATGCTCATTTCAAATGTCGAGATCATGGAGCTCAATTGGCTGTACTGGCCACCCAGTACGAAGACACGACGCTCCGGACTTATTTGAATCGACCAGAATTTGGTAAGTTGGAAATTATACTTCCCACAGAATTGTTGTTACCTGCATAGTGTCAAACTTAATTTATTCATAGAAATATCACAGCATTTCTTTTACTTGCAATTTTTTTCTGCAATCATACGACCGTACAACCAATATTTCAATTTAACTTTGAAATGTATGTCTCGTCCTCAGTTTAATGAGATTCTCCAACTTCACAACTGATTGATTGAGGATGAGTGGTAAATGCTTATGGTTGACAATGTTAAGTTTAGTTTAATGATTTTTAAATTCAACAGCACAACTTGGCCGTTGGATTGGAGGAATTTGGGCTCAAGATCGATGGATTTGGGCTGCGCAAGGCGTCGACATTGAAAGTCGGGAATCATTCTCTTCAACTTCTGTTGCGGATTTACCAGAGACTGACCAATGGATGTGTCTTTTCATGAATCCAACCCAGAGGTTAGTTTGATACTAATATGGATCTCTAATTCTCTAATCCCTCATTCAGCCTTTTCTAAAAAAAATTAATTGTGTATTGTATTGTGTTTTTAGCTACCGTTGGTCAAATGAAAATTGTACAAAAAAACAACACTATGTTTGCGAAGCACCGTTGACAAAAAGTACTGAAATCAATGGAACAACCGTCGCACCACCAGCGGAAGAGTAAATAATAATATAATTGTATATTAATGCCTTCAATTTCAAAAGAAAGTATTGCATGTGTTCAACTCTTATTGTGGAACAAATAGTAACATGTTTCAGCATTCATCACCAATTCACCATTGATCTTCTGACAATGGTCTTCTCTTAACACTAAAATCTGTTTACTATATAAAATAAGTTCACATTCATGTACAAATATTTCTAAACAACCATTTTTTTAATCTTTGATAATTGTTGTAACATTTTATTCATAAATATGTCTCACTAACAATAAATACTATTGTACTTGTATTCCGAGTCATTTTCTGGATATTGCGTTTGCGTATAATTTAGTGAAATAGACTTATACACAATGGTGGTAAATCAGTTAGACTAATTTCATATAAACGAACATGGAATCAAGAAAATTAAAAAGCATGCGGACGAGTTCATGGGCCGATTTTGTCATCCAGTTCCAGTAGGCTAAACAGAATAACCAAGGATAAATAGAAGCTACTATCTATTTATCTATTTATCCTTGAGAATATCTATACTTTTAGACAATTTTCTAGTCCTTTTGTTAGAACGCTAGAAACACACACGTAACTTAGTGTAGATTTATGTCAAAACATTAAATTAGTGTTTTTCATATTACCGTCAGTTGATTCACCTAATGATTGGGAATGTAAGGCCATAATTGGTACACAATTGACAAATCATGCGTCAGGTACACCGCTAAGACTAAATCACAAACTCAAGGCCTCAATTGCTACATGGTAAACCCGTTTGAAGTTTCTAATTCACTAATACTAGTGTAGTAAACATTTAACTTGTACAAATGCATTCGCTTCATTCTTAAATTAACAAAATATTGCAACAATAAGAATATCATTTTATCTCATGTGCGTGTTCTTATATATTTTTTACCCCGACCAAAATATAATAATGAGATTACACACTCGTGGTGCTCTATTTCTAAAATGTATGATTGGGACTGGAAGAATCTCGATAGAACAACAACTACACAAAAACGTATCTTTCACTTGAGGACTTATTGTTAGCACCTATTCTTAGGCGTGGGATAAAATATAGTCTAATCTAATCACAAATAACAAACGGTAGAAAGTGGACGGACAATTCTGGATTTTCTACGACAAATAGGAAAACGTTAACAATAACAAATCATTATCAGGAATTATTAGGAATTTTCCATTATAAATATCAAAAGAAATGTTGGAAGAATTTCATATCAGACTCTTACAAATTGATAATTGCTAATATCGTGATTTCGTGATGTATAATTTGAATATAAAACTACAAATCAAAAGTGTAAATATTTTCTGGGGAATGATTGTGAGCATTATTTCATACTTTCGATTACGTGCACATCGCACAATTGCACATCGCATTTAAAACTTCATAGCATTTTACAACTATTAATCCAAGTTCATTCTTCCAATATATAATTAATGGAAAGATTGTTACAATACATTTTTAGGAGTGCTGTCAAGTGGTGGTAGCCAGTAAATACACATAACCAGTAAATATTCATTTTCCGTAACTTTACGAAATGCAGAAACTCCTACCAAAAATAACAGCTACAATTTCTGAACCTAATTGGTCGAATGTTAAACTATAACAAATTTTCAATTCATAAAAAAATATGAATTCAAACAAACTAGAACTAAACTTAACACTCTAATACAGTATAGTATTTTAAATCCAATGGATTGATTCTTTGGCCGACTTAATCTTCCTTGACCCCTGAGCCGGACTCCGCCATCTTGAGAAGTACTAATGGAAGGAATAAACATACAGCTCCAGTCACGTAGGCCGTGGTAGCACCCAACCCCCAGAAGAGGGTTGACGCAAAGAGTGGGCCAAAACTCCGAGCCAGTGCGCCTAAAGACCGAAAGATTCCAAGCGCAACTCCTTTCTCGTTTGCTTTAGTCACTTTTGAGGCCAATATAGAAGTTAGACATGGACCAACAGTAGCCGAACCTAAAAAATTATAAGGAAAATTAAAAGTTAAATTAAAAAAACCATACTAAATGTATATAATCAATTGCTAAGACACAGAATATTGTCTTGTCGGAATAAAATCCAGCATGTCTCAGGATCATATCACAAATGACCAGCTTTAAATTAATACAAGGACTTGTCTAAAATGAAAATTTACCGATCGAGTAGCATAATAGACCGAAAGCCAATTGTACACTATCCTGACTGAATCCAATGATTACAAAGGCTGGGATTGTTATAATCATCCCTAGGGCAGCCGCACTTGGTTCCATGGCAGGGGTTAATCGTCTGGTCACACATCCTTGTAAAACCGCCATTGTTATACCGACGCATGTGAACATTTTCCCTTGGTCAGAGGGTGTGTAACTTTAGTAATAAATTAAAAATAAACTGTGTCCATCATAAAAGCAAGGAAAATTAAAATATGTTCTTACCCGAATTTTGTGTGCGTAAGGAATGTCAGAGTAAACTCGAGGCCACTGTAGAAAAATATGTAAATGAAGTATACATATCCTAGCTTCTGTAATCTCGGGCCAACAGAAACAGCCTTGAAATCAAAAAGGTACGGTGGCCAAATGAACAGGAAAACATTGGACAAGTGAGACGAGGGTTTTCGGTCCTCCTATACAGAAAATCAAAAACTCCCATTAGCTTTATACGAATAGTACGGTGATACGACCCGCGACCCAGAAAGAATTGGAGGAATATAGAACCAGAACAATACTTTCAAATAATATATGAAATCTGATCAAATATTTGTATTTGCTTATGTGATATGAAATCCTAAAGATTAGTTTGATTAATTGACTTACCGGTGCCAATGTTTCATCAACGAAAAAATAAACAATAACTGATGAAAACATGCTCAACAGTAATGATGCCAATGCCGGTGTGGATAAATCCCCGTGAAGAGCAAAATAAGCACCAACAGAAGGCCCTAGGATAATACATTAGAATTCAGATATTAGTTAAATTTCGGAAAGTCCTTTGGCCTGGTACAATTGGTACAATTCCGGATTAAAAATTAAAGATGATTGAACTTACCAACGGTAAACCCAATAGAGAAAGCAATTCCAATCATAGCCATTCCTTTCGGCCGAACCGCCGGTGGACAATCATCAGCAACGATAGTTGTACAAATCGACACATTAGCCCTTGCCAATCCTCCGACCACACGAGCCAAAATAAACAACGGGAATGTTGACGCGGCCAACCAAACAACATGGGAGAAACAAATTCCAACCTAAGATTTTTTAAATACATTAAAACTAAAAAAGTGAATGGCACATCGTACACGATTAGAAATTGTGTATTATCAGATTAGCTTACCATGCAACCGAGTAATGCCACCCGGCGACCAAAGACGTCCGAAATTGCACCAATGACCGGAGCCGAAATAAATTGTAGTACACAAAACAATGACCCGAGAATTCCGCCCATAAGAACCGTTTCTGACTCACGAGCTGGGGCTCCCATAAAATTCGCCAACTTTTGAGTATTACTTGCAAATGCACCATAAAGTCCGCTTTTGTCTGTCTCCTTGTAATGTTGTAGTATTGACGGGAGGAGGGGCAAGATTAAGGTAAAGCTCATCAAGTCAAACAATAACGAGACAATCGTCGGGAACAAAACTTTCTCCTTTTTCTTGTCCGGCAACGCAGCCTCCTTTGGTTTCTCTGTCGACATTGTTGATGTCATTTCTTCAGATTCAGGCTGTAATCAAATAAATATTAAAAACAATTGTTAATATTTGATTGAATTGAATTAGAGCTAAACATATGTAACTAGACTTTGGGCATACTCCAAAACTCTAACTCCAAAACTCTATTACCCGTCGGTACCCGCGGGTACCCAAGTGGGCCTGGAAAGTACGGGTAGGGTACCCGAATTTAACATTAACGGGTACCGGGCGACCCCTCGATCGACCAAAAATATTGGATTTCGGGCCCCCGACCCTCGAGTAAGGGTTTCGGAGTATGATTTGGGGTTGGCCATTTCAAGTTTCTGAAATTTTCGATATTAGCTCTAGCATGTAAAATATATAGAGGTACTAAAATCGAGTCACCCTGAGGCAAAAATCCATCAAAGGGGTAATAAATTATCAAAGTTTTACCAGGCTATTTACAGACTCTTTTAAAAAATCCAGAATGATCAAAATATTTGGAAATCTTTGGGACAATATGACAATTAAGTCTGTATGAGCTACTGAGCCGTAAAAATCTGACGATTCCGAAGTCTACGTTGGTTTCCATCCGACTAGTAGTACCACAATCACACAATTCCAATTACCAATAAATAACTATTTTACATTTCAAAGTTTTCCGTTTCCCAACAATGTTTTCCTGGTGTATGTGTATGATCCCCAAAACCCAACAAAAATAGCACTAATAATGAATAAATTCTAGACCGGTAGAACTGATGCTACGGCTAAAATTTGAAAAAGAACTACTAATGCCGTCAAGGCACACAGTTAGACCAAATTAAATAACGTTGAGACAACAAGGACTGTGGAACTGTAATCTGTAGTTTTATGTTTTCTACTACCTAATATAATTAAATCTAAGAATTATAAACCCATAGCTATAAGTCAATTTTATAGTCTATTATATCTACTTGCTGCCAGACTGAACTGAATTGCCAGATATTACATGCTTACAAATACAAACACATGAATACAATGCAAGGCAACAAGTGTTACATGCTAACATGCTTGTCAAGTCGACAATTATTTTCAAGGTTATCACAGCTTTAGGACACGAATTGTATTCTGTAAAGTTTTAAGCAAATAACGCATTTATTTTTTAGTTCCGATGCAAAATGCAAAACATGAGTAAAATTCATTTATGGTAACCCAGATTGTAGTTGTTTCTGTCACATTTCTACTCTTCTCTGCTATTCCAGCTTAATGGCGTGACTGTCACAGACTGTCAGTGTCCGTCAAATTAATTCTGACAGAAAAGAAAAGTGGCACAAATTAGCAGCAAACAAAAAAACAACTCGACACAAAACAAAGGCAAACCAGCAGAATAATGATATCCTTAAAAACGAAAACAGAAAATCCGTCTACCAAAAACCAAAAATACCTAACACAATTTAGTTGCATGATTTAAAATATTTCCTATTGATAACTCATAAAACTAAATAACTGATTCAATTCCTAATATTTTTTAATTACGTATTGTCTTATTGATCCTATAGTCGGAAGGAAATGCACGGAAGACGGAATGTCTCTAATATTACCAGAAATAACGACTTGATAGTAATAGAAATATTTATCACAGCGAAGGGAAAGGGCTGCCTGAAGCCTATATGTAAAAATTAAAAATAATGTGCAATTAGCCGTCCGTAATGCATTTGCAATGTGAAAAGTACATATGGACTTTGGCCTCAGGTGTCTGGAAAGTGAAGAACCCAGTCAGGGTCCTCCCTTTTCCATTCAAATTCAAATCCTTAGAAACTAAATTAATTTAGGAATAATTAAGTACTAATTACATAAAATCATGATAATTAATTACCTCTGAAAAACTGTCGACACTCCGACGAGAGTCTGTACTCCCAGCAATACTGGACGTTGTATTGACTGAGCAGTTGCTGATGCTGCTGTCGTCACTATTATTTCTATTCAAGGATGACGATACACTCTTCCGACAACGGTCTGGCAGGGATGACCCCGATGATGAGCCTGAGCCTATTGACCCCGTGGTTGACCTTGGCCCTGGCCCAGTCGTCCCTGAACAACAAGGAGTACCGTCACCGTGACTGTTATAATTCTGTGGGTGTCTCATACAACGAGGGACTTCACGGTCAAGATTAAGATCCATCCACGGGTAGCATATAAAAATGGTCAACTTAATGTAAAAAAAAGTCACCCCGCAATCCAATGTTAAAATTTTGTCCCTTTTGTACAGATTAATTTTAATTTTGACCCAATTGTGATGACAGACGAGATGACACAAATTAATTTTGTTTCCAACCAAATCCGGCTCAAAAAAATATTGAGAATTTGGGTCAGAAGGGCAGGAAGGAATTGGCGGGAGGAGAATTCAGCCCAAAGCGCAATAGATGGCCACGCAAGAATTGAAAACTCTTCACGGCACACACACACGGAACCAAAACGGCTGAAATGTATATCTTATCATTTGTTATCGTATCGGGATTCCATTGGTACCCGTGGTTTGTTGAGTGTCTTACAATCTAGACACCTGTCACTGTCACAATATGTACAGAGCACAGAAACAAAGTTAACTTGACTTTGATTGATTGTCTTACATTCGATTGACACACTTCACAATATTTGTGCAAACAATATCATGATATTATGTTGGAGTGTACGATCTTGAAGCCTAATTGTTTGATTTATTAAAGTACGGATGCGGAGATCATACTCACACACGCGTGTATCGTTGTCATTATATTTACTAAAGTTTTTCTCTTTGATTATCTTCACATCAGACACAATTGAAAGTCTTTATTTATGTAAAGCTAAATTCTACGCTCACACACAAGACACGTTTACTTTTGAGCATTTGAGTGCAAGGTTCCTTATAATTCTTTGGCATAGGAATTATACTGAAAACCGATTGAATTTGGTATGATTAAACCAAACAGAGGTAAAGTCGGTCTAATAGTGTTGGAAAATATTGCACGAGCACAATAAAGATAGAATTTTTATGGTGCGGGTGCGGCACATCACGCATATTAGGTACATGTAGTACTACATGTAGCAATTGGGTCATTTGTGGTATTGCAGGTACAAATATGGTATCAGTTATTTTTAATCGAATTGTAAGTGATTGAGATGATTACGTAATTTCATACCTGCTCCGTAGACGAGTAGACTAATGTATATGGGCGATTTGTTGAATCGTCAGAGCAGTTACATTATTATTGGTGTTATGGTGTTTAATTAGATTACAAAATGATTCATAATGATGTCCATGAAATTTTTTAAGGATCGAAGTTCAATGTCAAATGAGGTAATTGATTGTACTTCTTTGTACTAAACGCTAAATGCACTCGGGTACACTTAACTCATTGAGAACTTTATTATGAATCAGAAATACATTAAATTATTTATAAATGATGCATAATTTGAGTGACACTGTCCGTTATGCTTAAAAATTTGATCAACTCTATTTCTAATTTCTTTTGAAAGACGACTGTATAAACTTGGACGTTTTTGGCGTTCGTATACATAAAGGTATTTTGCGTTTGTGTTGCGAGTTAATTAGACAGTACTAGAACTACTTAAAAACCCCTTGTCATTCATTATTTTGTCTAAATGGTAACTCCATCCTCCGCGAAATGCCCGGAGTCGGAGTCAGTAGTCAAGTAAAATCGTCTATTCATCCACTCGTGTCAAGTCTAATCTAACTTCTTTGTATTCACTATTCAGATTGAATTACTTTCGCTTTCTCCAAACCACACACACACAGGGTGGTAAAAAGTAAGAGTGAATTTTTGCTGTTGTTTGGAACACACGCGTACACGGAGGCTATTTTTCTCAAAATCCATCATGACGTGACCTCACTGAATGCCTATGGAAATTCCACTTTTAAAAATTTGAGTTTTCAATAGTTTTCATGTCATCTGTTAATTTCCATATAAAATCTATCAAGTCAAGATTTCTCATGACAACCATTTGATTTGATTTGATTTCTTTATTAGTGTGCTATCCAATGCATTCGTACATACAAGTATGTTTTTCGATTGTCTAATTATGGCAACACAGAGTTTAAATAACCAACTTATAAACCAACAACTCCAAGAATGGTGACACTGCGAGATGTACGTCCTCAGGGCAACTCCACGATGTTTGTTGTTAGGCCGAGAGGTCTAACACCAAACAACGTGGAGCGCGATACACGACGTAACGAACGTGCAACGGATACGTCTGAAGAATTTGGCGAAAGTTTCTATTGAATTTTTATAAAGTTGTTATGGGATATCCATTGTGATTCCTCCTGAAATGGAGGAATCTCACAGACCAAATTCATAATCCTATAACAACCTTATAAAAATGAGCAAAAACTACACTCCAATGCCTTAATATGGGGACGGCGATATTTGTTGATTTTTGCCGAAGCCCCCATAGGCCTTCGCCTCTAGACTATTATATAGGTTTGTTTACTCTAACAATAAGATCTAAACTAGAATTTCAACATCCATAGTAAAATATAACGAAATCTCTCTACATTTGTATTCTTTTAAAAATTCAGTTTTAGACATCAGTAGTTGCTAGATAATTTTTGAAAATCAATTAAGAAGCATCAGTCACTCAGCGTCATTTAATCTAAATAATACAAGGCGGACAAGATGTCTTCCGTTGACGACGACTCTGAACTGGAGAAGTGTCCCTCAGAAGCTGACGCTTCAATTCAAGAGTTGCCACCCGAGGTATAATCAAATCGCACCTCTCGATTCTCGAAGGCCGACTAATGGGCGGACGTGAAAGAATGGCGTCGAATGTCGAAAGACAACACACTTTTTCGATATATAAATGTTGTGAATGTATCGATAATTATTTTATGCCAACATGCAGGTCGTCATTTCAATCTTCAAATTTTTGGACATCAGTGAGAAAAGAAATGCTCGTTTGGTTTGTCGTCAACGTTGGCGTTGTATTTTGGATCATCCTGAATCAAAACTCGTGAGCTTCAACGCAAAGATCAAAGGCTCTAATTTAAAAAAGGTGTTGAATTCTGGCCTGAGCTTTGACAGTGTGACTCTTGGAAATATTAAAAAATCCTTCTGGCCTAACGGGACCAATTCAACTTATACAAGGACTCAATCAATTACTCTAAGAAAGTGAAACTACAATGAAATTATCATGCCCGTTTTGAAATATGGATGCGATAATGTGGAAGATCTCAAGTACAACCGATACTCCTTGGGCAATGTTAATACTGTGGAGCTTTCTGTCCTTTTGACTGAGAAAAAATGGGAATTCTTGTCCGATTTGACATTCAATCTGACGCTAGTCAAATCACCTAATTTAATTTCAATTAATTTTGATAAAAATTTAACATTTAGTACTACATTAGATATTAAATCAAAGTTCGACCGGTCAGACTGAACAATTATGCATTATGCTCGGACTGTTTATGACAATTTAATTTTTCAGGGACTTATGGCTCGGTCAAAATTACTCCCGCTTTCCGTCTTCTAAATTAGAAATCCAGTTAAGAATCAAGCCTGGATGACAGACAAATATGGATGGAATCGTAAAGAATTTTCATACTCACGACCTGGAAAATAATACATTGTTTCTGCATTTTAGACAGAAAAGTTTACCACATTATTGAGTCAGAAATTATGAATGAAACTAATGCTCTAGCTGTGTGACAAGGAAATAGTAAATTGAATAAAGAATTTTGTACCCCTAGTAATCGAGTAATGTCTATGGAAATTGGACTTCTGATTTGATTATTTGTGTCGTCTGTTAATGTCCATATAAAATCTGGCAATTCAGAATTTCCCATGACATCCATTTATTATCAACTTTTAAAATCAACAACACCATGAATGGTGACCATTGTGACGCGTACAAGGAAAAGTACAAGTAAAATCTTTTCTAGAGAATCTCAAGTAGAATCTCTACAACGACCATAGTAAAATATAACCAAAATCTCACTACATTCGTATTCATTTAAAATCTGAGTTTAGAGATCAGTAGTTCTTAGATAGATTTTGAAAATCAATTAAGAAGCATCAGTGTCATTTAATCTAAACAATACAACAAGGCGGACAAGATGTCTTCCGGTTCCAGTGACGATGGCTCTGAATTGGAAAAGTGTCCCTCAGAAGAAGCTGACCCTTCAATTCAAGAATTTCCACCCGAGGTATATTCAAATTAACAGATATCGGAGGTTCGATTCATTTGGACGGACAACCTTAGACCCACGCACGGTCATTTTCAAGAATTTTTCCTACTAAAGTGGGGCTAAAATTCCGAGGACGCCTCTGGAATCTCGAATGGAAAGAAAAAGAATGGCGTCGGCCACGCTCTCTGTTGATGTCAAAATATTGTGAATATATTGATAATTATTTCACGCCAACAGGTGCTCATACCAATCTTCAAAATTCTGCACGTCAGTGAGAAAAGGAATGCTCGTTTGGTTTGTCAACGATGGCGTTGTATTTTGGATCATCCAGAGTCCAAACTCGTAAACTTCAACGCATGGATCAAGCGAGCTAATTTAGAAAAGATGTTGAATTCTGGTCTGAGCTTTGACAGTGTGACTCTTGGAAATATTAAAAAATCCTTCTGGCCTAACGGGACCAATTCAAACACTTTTACAAGGACTCAATCAATTATTGTAAGAAAAGGAAACTACAATGCAATTATCATGCACGTTTTGAAATATGGATGCGATAATGTGGAAGATCTCAAGTTCAACCGATACTCTTTGGGCAATGTTAATACCATGGAGCTTTCTAGCCTTTTGACTGAGAAAAAATGGGAATTGCTGTCCAAACTGTCATTCAATCTGACGGTAATCAAATCATCTAATACATTTTTCAATTAATTTTGGAAAAAATTGACATTTAACACTTTACTAGTTATTAAATCCAAGTACGCCTGGTCATAGACTCGACAATTATGCAAATGGCAAGATAACCACATTGATGCAGTTGAGAATTTCATGAAGTTGGTAATCGCTCCAAACATTCGAGCCATTGGACTTCACATCAAATCAGACTATTGGGTTTTACAAAATCAGCCTACCGAAAGAATATTCAGCGGTTTTGCAGAATTTGTTGAGCGTCATACTAAAACTCTGAGACAAGTTAGTCTGGCCATCGACTTGGATCAACTGTTTGATGATGGATTCGCTCATGTGTCGTATATTACAATACCGATATTTGAACAGAAACGCCAGGAAGCAATCGCAGGGGCTTTGAAAATTGAAAACTTCTATCTTAAGACAAACAACTTTGACATTCTTCTGTATTTGGGTCAGTACCCTCTGCTTTCCAATTTATTTTACATTTATCATCTCTTATAATTAAATATTTTTGATCCATTAGTTCCCCCTTGTCTTTGGGAATTGAATACTTTGACTAAATTCTCATGGGTTCCAACTTATGGAAATGGTCGTGACTGGCCTCCTCCAGATTTTAATCCGCTCAGAGATCTGATTCGAAGAAATTGTACTACATTGATTGAGGCTGACATCTGGTTCATATCTCACCTGTACGATCCTAACCAATTTTGTTTAACTTGGCTCGAAGATTGCCCAAAACTCAAGAAACTTTCACTGGACTACGATCGACAATTGCTTGACGGCAATCGTGGTCAATATCTCTCTGTGACAGAACTCCAAGTGACATCAAGGGAATCGGTTTACATGAACGGTGACTGGATTGTTCAGGCATTTCCAAATCTGAAGGCAATCGATATTCGTCAAAATCGGCTCCTTTTTAAAGATTTGTTTAGGTTTGAGAGCTTGTTCTCCTTCAAGAAACCCTTTGAAATTCGGTACAATTCTTCAGATGAAAGTGAAAATGAAGAACTGGAAAATTTGTTCAAAGAGATTGTCAACAGGAAGCCTGGACTTTTATTGAGGACTGGTATCAAAGGAAAGACAGGTAAATATTGGTACAAACTATTCCCTTACTATAAATCGACCTTATATTTTATGACGACTTAATTTTTCAGGAACTTATGGCTTGATCAAAATCACTCCCGCGTTCCGTCTTCTAAATCGGAAAGCCAGTTGTCGAGAATGAAAATGTCGAAAAATATGGATGGATTCTTGCAGAATCTTCATACTCAGAAGTCGGAAAATAATACATTTTCCGCATTTCAGACAGAAAGGGTTGACCACATTCAGACAGAAATAATACATTGAAATTAATACTTTAGCTGTGTGACAAAGAAAATAGTAAACTGAATAAAAAATAAATTTGTAAACATTGCAGCGATTTCTACAATGTTTTTATAGTACGTTTTTTTATTCTAAACTTCGTTTTGTACGTAACGATTATTTCGAGAACGTTACAATTTTATAATGGACAACCAAGTTTGAAGTGTTACTGAAAATGCAGCTAATTATTTTGAAATTATCATAAAAATTATGGATTCTTTATACATACAAATTACCTTGATCAGGGTAATTATAATTGAAATTGAAAATCAGCTGCCATTATTCATAGTAACCGTGTTGACCTCACCTTGACCATGCTGTGCGCTATGATGTGTGTGATGAGCACCGACGAATGTGGCACGAAAAGATTATTGGTATTTGGACAATGCTTTCTTAATTCTCGAAAAGGGACACCTCTCAACAATAAAATTTATATCATGTGTTTTTTATATAAAAAGTAGTTTTCTACTTTCAGACATGACAACATGCGTGTCACTTGTTAGACCTAATTAAAGGTAAACTAGGAAGTACTAAGAAGCTGAGGTTCAACTGAATTCTCAACCTCATCTTTCCCTGGGAAATTGATATGAACATGATCTCAAACTCAGTCTCATCGCACTGATCGCACCGTATTTATGTAACTTTTACCCTTTGCCTTTTTCTTAATAATGTCATGAAATCTAATCTAAAACACTCGTTGAGTATTACCCGGATGTAGTGTAACGTAACGTACAGGTACAGGAGAATGACTGAGTCTGTCAGTACGTGGAAATGTTAAAATTGAATTGAATATCGTGCACTGTAAATGACCGAATAGAAAACTGGCCTTTGATATTCTAACTAGGTGTTGAGAAATTGAATTCCTACAACTGACAAACTGACTGTTACTTAAAAAAACTATAATATGAGAATCTGAATTTAAATTATGTCCTGCAAACTACGGGTACTTTACGATACATGGGAAAAAAGTAGAGCGGCCTGTACTCCAGGAAAAATACGAGTTATGGGTTTATCGTGTGTTCAATCCAATAATGGAAGATTTTATTTTATGCAGAATGATTCAAACACGTGTAATTGTCTTAGTTCTTGCATTATAGCTCAATAGCATTCAATTCTTTATTTATCATTTCAACTATTTGACTCACGTTGCTTAAAAGTTGTAGATTAAATTACCTAAATTGTCTAACCTAATTTTAAGGTTTTGTTTTATGTTAAAAATTTAAAAACCCTCACCTACATTACTAAAATATATTACTCGTTCATTGTTACATATTAAAATTTACGCTTGCCAGTTTTAGTGACACAATGGCTTCTGGCAAATGGCATGGGTTTGTAGTTGTCGATTTGACTTGAGTTTATAATTTTTCTACTATTTACACCCGCACACACAATCGTAAAGATGACACCCAGGGCATCTTTTCTTCAAGGAACTGCGAGAGCGGAGGACACGACCTTCTTCATGCTAGAAAAAAGAAATAAAATTTAATACAACAATTGAACATAAATTAATTTTTATACATTGCAGGCACTTCGCTTAGAGTCCGTATAATTAATAGCAAGCTAGATGTTCGGAATTCTATATTTACTTACCTGTGGTTGTGAAGGTGGACGCCGTAGAGAATCATCCTGAACGCGCCCGTTTTCCACTAGCCCCTGTCCTATGTCTTTCATTGCCAGAGTCCGTTGAATTTTGGCAGACTGTCAAGAGAAGAAATGGCAAATTAATATTATTATAAAATCAACACAATCTAATCTGAATCCAATCCTAGTACAAAGAAAATGTTAGATTGTGTAGTAAAAAAAGTTGGATTAAGGGATGTTTCCGATACATAACGAGAATGCCGAGTGAATATACATGTGTTGTGTAATAGCCAATTCTTAATTAGACAGAAAATTGTATTCATTCAGACAATTAGATGGAATCAATAGAATATAAATATAAACTTACAATATCCAAAAAATTCTGTCGCATTTTCGCTACTCTTTCTGTCCATCCTTCACATTCATCACAGTCTTGCTCATCATTCTCCATTTCCTGCACGGGTCAGTCAATTTTAAAAAATTTTCTTATAATTTGGGAATGTATTTTGATAAATACCTACATATATATCCGTACTAATTTTTTGTTTAACTAGTATAATTTAATTAAGTATAGATAGAGATAGAATATAACTTACAATTCCCCCTAGCCCTAGAGTCTGTCGCGCTTCAGCTATTTTTGCTCTCAATTCTTCACATTCATCACAGTCCTGCTCGTCTTTCTCCTTTTGCATTTCGTGGGTCGGTCAATTTTTAAAAAATGTGTACTAAACTGTCGGACTAATTTTACTTGACTAGTATAAACTAATAACGTCTATGAACACTGTTTTTCCAACTAAAATATAAAATGGACTAAAATTGTTTACACAGTACAGGAGCTGAGCTGGGCCGTCCGGAAGGAATGGACCAAGAAGAATCCACGTAGTTGATGGGTATTATAGGAGTGATCGTAACCAGGGTGCTTCAAGAAAAATTCATTTTTT